>PVJD01006852.1:42465-92362 GCA_004026545.1 Mormoops blainvillei
GGGGTGGTGTTTAAGGGGGCTAAATGGCAATGGAAATAAAATTTAAAAAATGTTTCAATATAAATTTTTTTTTTTAAAAAAAGCAATGAAATGTTCAATTCATCCCAGTGAGTATATACCACTACCACTAAGAATATCTTTCTTGTTGTTGTTAAAGATTTTATTTATTTATTTTTGGAGAGAGGTGAAGGGAGGGAGAAGGGGAAAGAGGAACATCAATGTGTGGTTTCCTCTCACGCACCTCCTACTGGGGACCCGGCCCACAACCCAGGCATGTACCCTGACTGGGAATTGAACCAGCAACCCTTTGCTTCGTAGTCCAGCGCACAATCCACTGAGCCATGCCAGCCAGGGCCCACTAAGAATATCTTTTAAAAGCACCAAAGTAAAATGCAAAACCTCCTATTCATCAGGCAGTAATAAAAATAAGTATGCCTCCAGATAAGGACTCAAATCACAAACCCAAAAAAAACTGTGAAAAAGTTTAGGATTAAGAGTTAATTCCCAGACCAATCAAAATGGCTATCTGGTTATCTAGGGAAAGTTTCTGCATTATAATTTAAAAACTTTACTACATTAATAATTAGACTACATACTAAGCCTACAGCAATGCAATTTTAGACTACATTATCTGTTAAACCAACGTGACTGTCCAAACCAAAACATATTTCATAATGTTTATTTACTGGTATTCAAATCACGTTACAAATGGATTACATATCATCTTCCTCTAATGAAGTCACAGGGGTGTCCAACCCACAGCCCAGTGTGGCTATGAATGCAGCCCAACACAATTGTAAATTTAATTAAAACTTTTTTTTTTTTGCGCTCATCAGTTTTCATTAGTGTTTGTGTATTTAATGTGTGGCCCAAGACAACTCTTCTTCTTCCAGCGTGACCCGGGGACGCCAAAAGGCTGAACGCCCTGGTAAGGTTTCTGGACATTGTCTAGAAGATCTAGAAATAAGTTCTAGTGAGGACCTACTATAATTAGTGCATTGTGGTAGCAAGAATTAAGTAGCCTACACAAATGTTGGTTTAACTATTCCTACAGCCCTGGTAGGGTAGTTCAGTTGGTTTAACATCATCCTGTAAAACAAAAGGTTGCAGGCTCAGTCCCCCACTGGGGTGCAGAGAAGGCAACCTTTCAATGTTCCTCACATCCATGTTTCTCTCTTTCTCTCCCCCCGCTTCCTCAAATCAATAAGCATGCCCTCTTGGTGAGGATTAAAAAATTTAATACATAAATCATTATAACACTATATTTATTAAACAAAATTAATACTTTAGGTAGTAACCTAGTAAATGAAACAGGTCTGACATCACTAGCTGACATCACTTGCTAAGTTCTGTACTTTTTGTAGTTTTTTTTGTAGTGAGATAGCACCTCATTCCATTCTCAATTATTGCACATTTCCACATTAAAACTACTACTTTATTACTACCTGGCAAAATGTTCTATTTTTTTATAAACTGAATTATTTCTAAAGTAACTTTTCCAAACTCTAAAAAGTTCTTAGTTATACCTGAACTGCTTAAACTAAAATTTGGACAGTTCAAAGATTACCAGTTAATGAACTAGCTATACCCCCTCTGAAACAGCAGCATTCTTTGAAGATGGGAAAAATCAGCCATGATTTAAAAATACCTAAGCTCCTGATTCTTTTTTTAAAGAAACCTATATTCTTCCATGTAGCATACGTCTCTAATGTTAAACCTTTACCTTATTCAACTTATACACACCAATGGAAAGATGCAAGCAATACAGCAAACAAAACAAAGTATCTTTCGCCTTAAGGATTGCCTTAAGCTCTGGTTGGTGTAGCTCAGTGGATTGCACGCCCACCTGAGAACCAAAGGGTCACTGGTTCGATTCCTGAGTCAGGGCACACGCCTAGGTTGCAGGCCAGGTCCCGGGTAGGGGCGTGCAAAAGGCAACCACACACTGATGTTTCTCTCCCTCTCTTTCTCCCTCCCCTCCCCACTGTCCTAAAAGTAAAATAAATAAAATCTTGGGGGGGTGGGGGGGTGGGGGGGTGGACTGCCTTAAAATGCAACGTATCTAATAGTGAGGGAAGGAAAAATAAATCTTAAGAGGAGAAAGCTGTCTAAGGACTTTAAGTTTGCTTAGATTTACCCATAAAATGTAGGGCGGGTAAGATAAAGTTAACAAACATCTGCCATAGTGAACCATTTACATTTCTTGGTTTAAAATTAACCCTCAGCATCTTCAAATATAAAATGCAGAAACCCGAGTCACAAAATTTAATAAAACCAGTTAGAATTCTATAAGCCACAATTTGAAACATTAAAATTCTTTTTTTTTAAAGTGGGGAAGCCCTGACCAGGATGGTTCAGTGGGTTGGGCACTGTCCCACAAAGCCAAGATTCCCAGTCAGGACAGGTGCTGGGGTTGCAGCTGGGTCCCTGGTTGGGGTCAACCAATCATGTTTCTTTCCAGCTGCCCCCCTACACCGCCCCGCCCAATAAGTAAATGAGTAAGTATCTTTAAAGAAAAGGAAAAAAAAAAGTTGGGAAAACGCCCTGGCTGATGTGGCTCAGTTGGTTGAGTGCCGTTCTGCAACCCGAAAGGTCGCAGGTTTGATTCCCACTTAGGGCACATGCCAAGGCTGTGGGTTCAGTCCCCAGTCAAGGCATGTGCAGGGGGCTACCAATGGACGTTTCTCTCCCTCTCCCCCTCCCTTCTCCTCTCTCTGGAATCAATGGGGGGAAAAAAAGAATAAATAACAAAAAATGTTTTTAAAAAGGTTGGGAAAAGCATTAGGTCCTCACCTAATGTCTTGTATTTTTAAATCAAATATTGCCACTCACCACAAAATCATTTATTTCATTAACTAGAAATTTACCACCAATGTCTTTGTGAAGTGTTTTTGAAAGAGGAATGGCCCAGATATGGTCAGAAACTATGGGAGCCCTACCCACTACAGTTATTTGTTAGACCTTTTAATATTCCTATAATTTAAAAAAAAAAAAATCACTAGGCCAGATGTTCCAAAGAAACAGGAATTCTGCCACACTACCTTACAGATCCTGAGTCTGATCAACTATATATGCAAAGAATACTGCTACAATGTGCATACAGAGAATGTAAAAGGCAGGCACAGTAAGGGAAAAAAAAAGGCTTTAAAGATAGTGAATATGAAGACTGAAAGAAAAAAAAAACTCACCAGTTTAACAGCCTCCTGAGCTGCTTCTTTTGTACAAAAAGTGACAAACGCATAACCTCTATTGAGACCTGTGAGTGGATCCATCATTAGACGAAGATCCCATATAGGTCCAGCTTTCTCAAATAATGGAACAAGTTCATCTTCAAACAGATCTCTTGGGATCTTCCCCACAAATATCTGTAAGTTAAATATGAGGTAACCATGGAGAGTTTCTTTAGGAAACAAGATACCTGTGCATTACTACAAAAGGTACAAGTTTTTAGTTTCTTTACCTCAGTGCCAACAGAAGGCTGCTGACCTGAATAAACGGAATCTGGAGGTGGTCCCCCATACTTCCTCTGTCCAGTGGTCACATCAAGTGTGTAGCCTGTTCTTTCCAAGAGTGCCTTTAAGAATTCGAATGTCATTAATACATGTAATTTATAAGACATACCCATGCAATTAGCAGTTAAGAATCAAAATCTTGTTCAAATTTTCCCATTTACCTTGGCAACATTCCTACAAACAGGTTTCTGGTATCTGTTTTAGAATTTCCCCTTTAATGTATACTTGTAATGGCCCCAATTTATAGCGAAAATCTCAAAATCCTGTTCAAATTATTCGCTGGTCTCTAATTATTGAGTAGTGCTTAGAGAACAATAGGAAACATGAATCCATCCACAACTTTCAAAGCATGGTTTATCTAGTCTGCCAATACCTCCTAAAATAATGACTGCACATAAGTTGGTTGACTTTAATTCTCTTCTGAAGGAGGAGCAGTATTAAGTCACCTCTCCCGTGTCTAGATTTCTTACCCAATAAATTTCCTATACCTTATACTCCTAGGTATACAATGCCACCGTGGGCATTCCGCCAACCTTTATAAAAATTACTCTCTTCAAACTAAATCCAGAAACTTAGGTGCTACAGGAAGAACACCACTTATTCATTTGACATTCATTTACCATGTTTTGCAGGACAACATGAATCACTGGGGGGGCAGGGGGGAGCCACAATGACTCTGAAAACTATGAAATTACAATAATGTGACAATTTCTACATTTTATCTCCCTGAAAGTATACTCTTAAAATTCACACAACTCATATTTACTCAGAGCATTAGGAGTTTTTCTTCATCCCTTATTATAGGCAAAAGTACTAGAAAGAAGCAGTCCATGGTTAGCCTAAGGAAAAAACCAAGAATTATTCCTCTTCTCCACCTACTCATACCACAAGGCACAAATACAGTTTTCTAAATGATAAAACCAATCTAATAATTAACCAATAAATCCTGAAATAAAAACACACCAGGGATATAACTTATCAAAATTCTGTTAAATGATTTGGAGTCACCTCAGTCTCTGAAAATGACCAGACACACTTAAAAATTTTTCTACTCAAAGAACATTAAGTATTTATATAAAAAAATACTGTAAATGACAAAAACTCCCCTATTCCTAAACTCTAACAAAAAAGTCCACAAAACATTACATATTTTAAGCAGTCTTTTTCTAATATACCCAAATGTTTGCTTAAGGGAGCAACACTGGGTTAGTTACAAAAATAAACTCAAATCTATTACTATCACATAAACTGAACCATTAAATATGGCTTATCTTCCTTTTCTTCCCATATATAATCCCTGTGCTTCTTTTACCTTAACTTTGGTGTGACGCAAATAATACCTTTTATGTCAATCCCTAAAAACAAAAAGGAAAAAAAACTTATTCCCTCTGTAAAATCACCTATAAAAATGCCTCCGTCTTCTTGCCAAAATTTAAGTTACAATAACACTTAAGCCATTTCCAAAGACAGAACCAAAAGTAACACAAGTTAAACTTTAAACTTTTAATGAAATTTTAATAATTCTAACTCCCAATGTAGACTTTATTACAACTGGTAAAATGTCTATGGAAAAATTAGATTTAAAGTTCAAACACAATTCACTGACAGCTGGATCTGTTAAAGCCTCAAATTTATGGATGACATTAACAGCTAACTCCATATTCCAAGCCTCACTCTTCCCATACTATTAAAATACCACCTAACACCTATACTGTTCTTAACAACTGATTTTCTTAAACCATAATCTTGATTCGCAAGGACTGGCACACTGTATTAAGAACACCAGGTTAAAAAGCTAGTATGATCACCATATTTTCTATGAGCTAACAACACAACTAAAAACCTAACATAAAGATAAAAACCTAGTTGATTTCAAGGCCATTTACTGTTTATAGGACCTTTAACAACAAAAACAAACAAAACCTTCTACTCCCAGCCACATTCCCTCATTTACATTTCCACATGGCTTTTAGAAATGAACAAATTAGCCTTAATAACTTGTAATACTGGAGGGAAAAAAAGGCTGTATTAAAATTCTGTATTTATTTCACCTGAGGGCTTTAAAATCCCAAGAAAAGCAGTCAACTGATACATGTACTCTCCACCAACATTGAGGTGAACTGATATCCTCCCATTTTGGTGCCACTCTCACAACGTGGACTTGCACATTTTGCAAAAAACATCTAGAAATAGTGTAGATGTATTTCTTTACATCTTTTTTTGGAATAGCAATAGCATAAGTTTAACATCAGTATGACTGGGTAACCAAAACAAAACAAAAAAACCCTTAGGAACAGAGCAAATTATTTTAGAAACAAATAGTTAAAGGGAAGAAACTTTTCAAATAATAGTAATTGGAAAATATCAGCAAATTATCTCATGGCCACTAATTCTCAAAAACACAAAAACAAAAAAGAACTAAAACAACACACTTATTTCACACCCAAGGAGTATTTACCAAAGCTATGAAATAGTTAAAAGAACTTTAAAACTGAAGGGAGCAAAATACCTTTTTAAAAACATACCTTAATTTTTGCCTCATCTGGTCCTTTGCTAGAATCCGCTACTTTGGTCCCCTGTTTTTCTCTCTGCCTGTAAGTCTTCATGACTCCACATAAAAAGGCACTTTTGTTCTGAAAAGTAATTTTCCAATCCTATTTAATAATTATCTCATCTGTATCGTATTAAATCACACTTAAACTATATCACAACTACAGGACTTTTATTCTTTTTACACTGATGTTAAATTAATGTTACCTGAACATGAGAGAGATCACTGTCTTTAAACTGCTGAAGAACTGCCAATGCGCCGTCTTCATTGAATTCTTTTAAAGCTTCGATAGCTCTTTCATCTAAATCACTATGTGCAACAAGCCCTGGAGAAGAAAAAGCTTAATTAGTTGTCAACTTTTAACATTTTTGAAAATATTTTTTATAGAAAATGCCATGTTTACCAACACAAGTAACATGTGTGCCAACTAAGTATTCTTCTATTCCTCTTACCATCTATACAATGAAAAACACATACTTAAGCCATTCTGAACTGCACTGTGAAGGCTTCTCAACCGCAGCTATAATGAGTCAATTTCTTTTCTATCTTGTTCTATGTCTAAGTCAAAACAGTTCTAGACACTAAGTATTTGTAAATACATGAGCTTACAAATTCTAAAATCAACCAACAAAATACCAAGCCTGACAACTGAACCTCTGTCCATTTCAAATAACCACTAGAAAAAGCAACTGCCACACCAAGACAGACAAACTACAAGTCTATAGTTACCAAATTATTTAACAAGAATCCTACTATCAAAATACCCCCAAAAGTCACATGGCCTGCTTCCAACAGTTAACAGCTGTTGCTACCATCATACACTTATCCATCTGGCCCGCCTGCCTTTACTTCCTAACCTCTTTCTTCCCTCCCTCTATATACAGGACACCTTAACCTCTAGTTCACAACTACCACAGCAAGGCAAGACAAAACTCCAGTTCCCACATTTATTGGAAACCACAAAAAGTTGCTATTTTAGCTCAAAGCCAGAAATCCAATAGAAAAATTTCATCATATAATTTTGCAAGTGTTAGTTCTTACCTGCAACGTAAATTTCATCTAGTTTTTCAGCAACTTTCTGTGGTAAACCAGCATCAAGCAATGTCTGAAAATTTTCTGAATGGATAACTGCAGAAGTAGTATCCATGGGCTCTTCAGTACCATTTCCATTAACATGTTCTGTAGCCATGTTTCCAGAGATCTGTTCAAACGCAATAAGCAAAATTAAACTAGGATCTTCAAAAAGGGTAGAGGACAAAATGAGAGCCCCGGTCTTTACTTTCTCTACCAATTTCTACACCAGCCAGCCTGCGTCTCCCTTTAAAGAAGCCTTAAAGTCACTATCGCCTAACAAGCCTGATTTGGAGCGCGCGGCACAGAAGGACGGATTCACTTGTTTTTCCTTAGCACCACCCCTGACTCACCTGCTAACACTCCCTAGGAAAAAACACATTACAAATGGAGCCCAATCAGCACGAGGACCAGCCAGCGTGCCACATGCAGCTGTGCCCATACAGAGAATGAGGTTTGTGTGGATAAAGCAAAGCAGGGCTTTTCCCTCTCAAAGGTAAATCCCCAAAGTGCGCGCTTTTCCCGCCTGCCGCTTATAGATCAGTAACAACAGCCAGCGAAGAACAAAGCGCTCACACAAGATACCTTCCCACCGCCCAATTTCTCCACCCTTCACCCCCGCATCCCAAAGCCCGCCCCCGACTCCGCACCCAGAGTGGAAGCCTCACCGCTAAGGCCACCAGGAGCCCATTAGAAACACGTGCTCTGCGCCTTCAAATGTCCTACAACTTCCTCCAACGGAAACCCACGTAGTCCCAGGCCAAGACGACCGTCACCGGCTCCCAACATCAAGCCGAGGTCTGAGTGCCCGGAAAGCATCAGCAGCACAACCTCACCCCTCAACACTCAGGCCGCATCAGCGCCAGGCCACAGGCTCCCCCGACCCCCCCCCATCCCCAGCGCCGCCGTCTCCGCCGTGACACATGGCTCTCTCCGCCCTAGGCACCAGCGACCCCCGGCCGCCCGCCTGCCCTGCCGAGACGCGAGCCACGGCGCTTCGTGCAAGCCCCCATCCGTCGCCTGTCCGTACAGTGACTGCGGCGCCCCGGCCAGCTGTCCCACCCCCGGACTGGGACCGACAACCCGGCAACGTGAGGGCGTTCCGCGAACTGCCCGTCGCTGACCGGCCTGCGAGTACCACCCAAGCCCGCCTCCCGACTGCGGGACGGGACCGGCTCCTCTCCGCCCACTCCCGCGCCGCGGCGACAGCCACGACAGCACCAACTCCGCCGCCGCTCGCGGTCCGCGTGGGCCACGGGGCCGCCTCCTCCCTGGAGCGCCGCAGACAAAGCCCGAACGGTAGCAGCACATGGAGTAGAAGGGGAAGTGGCGGCGCGGACCGCGGCCTACTCTCAAGCAGCCCCAGTCAACGTGCTCCTTTCCTCCTTGGAATCCATTTTCCAGAAAAGCCGGTTTCTCCCCCCACCGCCCTGCCCCAGCTCACTCCACAATGTCACAGAGCTCCCCTCCCAGACCCGGGTCCTGGCGGTCGTTACCTCCCCGTTGGGCTGTGGCGGAGGAATCCTGTCCGAGGAGATCAGGTTGCGGGAAACGCGTGCTCGCTGCTCCCTGTGTCCAGCGCGAGTGGAGCTGTTGTAAAATGGCGGCCGAAGCTCACGCCGCTGGCAGCAAACCCGATCCAGTTCCACTCGCCTCCGAGCGCGCTCCCTGTGCGCGCGCGCCCCCGCGTGACCCCCCCCCTTCCCTTCCCTCCCCTCCTTCGCGCGTCCGCTTCTCTCACTCACTCCCTCAGCCCCGGCCCTCCTTCAGCTCCTCCTTCTCCCCCTGCCGCCACCACCGCCGCCACAGCCGCCGCCGCCGCCGCCGCTACCACCGCCACCACCACCTCCACCAGCCGCCTCTGTCTGCCTTCTTCTCTCGGCCTTTCTTCTTCCCTTCCCTACTCCTCTCCCCCACAGGTCCCAATCCCGTCCGCGGCCTCTCAGGTTCAGCGGACCGCCTTTCCCCTCCTCGCTCGCACGCTCGCCTGCTCACTCCCTCCCGCCCTCACTCTCTCGCCCAGTCCCCCGGTCCCTGCCGAGTCGGCTCCTCTCTTTCTCTCTCCCGCGCTGACGTGAGGACGCAGCCTACGCCTCGGGACGCGCGCCTGCGGGCTCCGCCCCCACGCCCCACCGCCTCTCTAGCTTCTCACCTCCGGGAGGCCGCGAGACCCCGCCCTTCCGCTCCCGGGCGGCGGCGGCGGCGGAGGGGCCGAGAGTGAATGAAAGGCCCGCCCCTTCCCCTCCCGACACTCCTCCTCCCGCTACCCTCCAGGCGGGGCGGGGCGGGCCCGCTCAGCGTGTTCCACTCGTTCTCCTTTGTCAGGAGACAGGCATCTCCCCACCCCGCCCCACCCCACTCCCTCTGCAGCAACGCGCGCATGCACCCCCACTGAGCGCCATCCCGCCCCACCCCCGACCCGTGTCCCAAACTGGCGAGACACTGGGCTAGGGGCTCGCAACGCGAACGCAGCTCCCGGGGGAGCACCCACCGGTCTGTGCGCGCCGGGCCCCAGCCCCAGCGCGGCGGCCGCGTAGCCGTTCCAGGCGGTGTCCACGCCGCCGCGGCCCCGCGCTCTCCTCACTCGGGAAGCTGCAGGCGCACGTGTCCCCCGGGGCGGGGCGAGGCAGACAATGGGGCGGCTGGGGAGGGGATCAGCGTGGAGACCCGTGGACCTTAGGTCAACCTGGCCATCGGGACCTCAGGGCGGGAGTCTTTCTGGAAGAAACCAGGTCTTTCCCGCTGGACAATGGGACCTCCCGGGGCTCACCGCCGTTCGCTTTTACGAGAAACTTGGGTAGGAGGGGTGGGGGGGTGGTGTCCGAGGCTCAGACGAGGAAATCTGGCTGCTTTTGAGTGGGGACGGGGCTGGATCCAGCGGAGCAAGGAGTGGCTCGCGTCTTGGGATGATACGAAGGCCAGATTTGGAAGCGAAACCACCCGGTGAAGAGTTGTGCAATACTCCATTTCAGTCCCTGGCCTTTTAAGCAGTTAAGGGCTTCCTCATAGCAGTTTGTGCAACTTGAAGCCACACAAAGCTGCGTGATTAAGGCAGCTGTGAAGAACATATCTCTTTCTTTCCAATAATCTTGACAATTAAATCTTACGTGAAGTGACAGTTCCTTTGTAACGGGTCTACTAGTTACACAAGAGACAAGACAGAAGCATTCGAATTTCAGACGCGGTATGGATACTAATTTTATACAATGCAGCCCTAATGAAGAATAGAAACTACCCTATTAATTTAAAAGCAAGATTATTTTTAAGAGCTCACTGGTTCCCTAAATAAGCTCTGTGCTATGACAGCACATTAGTGGTTCGAGAAAAAGTTAGGCGAGCACTCTTCAAAGTGTCTAAGCACATAAAATATCAGATCATTTTCATGGGTTCCTGGATCAAAACATGAAATATTTGATCTGAGGTCTCCACTACCTAAAATCACTAACAAACGTGTACCTGCTCTGGTATTCAGGTAATTCAGCAACAATTTAGCTCATAATCTAAAAGTCATAGATAATGTTATAAATAAAAAATAGCCAAAATGTTTAATTTAAAAATATGATAAAATAGAGTAATCCTATAGATTAAGGAATGAAAATAATAGATTTGAGGAATCCAATCCTTTTTATTTAGACCTTCCTGGGGAATCAATGTTCCTTAAAGAAAGAAAAAAAACAGTGCTTCTATCTAGGCAATGTTGTCTACCAGATGACCAAAGACTCCCAAAGTAAAATCTCTAGCTCTTACTTCCTTTGTCTAACCACTCCCAAGACCTTTATTTGGGCTTTCAGGCACTCCAAATCAACATTTAAAAAAATTAAAAAATTGAGCACATGCTGTTCTCTAGTCTTTCATCTACAGATTTCCCATCTCAGCAAACATCACCCACTTACATCCAGAAGCATTACCTAGAAACCAGAGTCATCCAAGACACTGCCTTCTCTCTCAGTGCCATATCAGTTGATCAAGTCCTGCTAATTTTGTCTCCCTGATATATTTTCATATGTCTCTATGTTGTGACCAGGAGACATGGCACCATTACTTACCACCTGAACTAATGATATAGCCTCCTGATTCATTCACGTTTACTGCTTTCCTGATGCATTCAAAACCTAAGCGACTGTCTCTGTCTCCCTGTCTCTGTCACTCTCTCTCCTGTCTCTCAACCTCTGTCTCTCCCTCTCTGTCTCTTTTTCTGTCTCTCTGCCTCTGTCTCTCTCTTTCCCAAATAAGATCTTATGGCACATCAGCCCTGCAATGTGGCTCAGCTGGTGGGGCATTATTCTACAAAGCAAAAGGTTGCGGGTTTGATTCCGATTAGTGCACATGCCTGGGTTGCAGCTTGGGGTGCATATGAGAGGCAATTGACTGATGGTTCTCACCCTCTCTCCCTCCCTCCCGCCCCCCTTCTCTCTAAAAATAAATTTTTAAAAAATTTTTTAAAGTCAAACTAGTACATTGATTCACTTGGTATGGTAGACACGCTGTAACGGACGGAAGGCAAAAGATCTGACTCAAGAAATGTGCTCAGTAAATGAGTTCTTAGTTCCTGCAATCCTGTTAGTACCAAGCACAGACTTTGATGGTTAGTAAATATTTGCTGAATAAAACCAAAGAATAATTGGCTGAGACCCAAAAAACTTTGGTTCTAATCCCAGATCTTCTACTAATTGATAGTGTGAGCTTGGATAAAACATTTCACTTCTCAGAATTTCTATTTCCTCATCTATAAAAGAAGTGTATTAAAACATAACTTTTAAGATCTCTTCTAGCTTTAATATTTTATAATGTATAAAAACTATTCTCAAACTCTTACTCTGGCTTGTCATTTTGCCACTTAAGGTCATTCCCATTTGAATCCTAACTTCCCTTTATATCAAAATAGCCTGCTATTTCCCTTGTATGGACCCTTGCTCCAAACAAAACAGAGTAATAATAAAGTTTGATGATATGTGATTTTGAATATCATCCCCAGCATGGATGTAGAGAGATTGACATTCACATTCACTGTTAGTGGGAGGATAACTTTCTTACAAAATGATTTGGCAAAATACTTACACAGTATTGTTCGTAGTGTGTATAAAGATAAATATAACTTAAACATCCAGTAATAGGACTGGTTGAATAAATTATAGTGAATCCATATAGTGGATTATTTAGGAGCCATTAAAAAGAAGGAAGTAGTTATAGATGTCCTAACATGGAAAAATATCCAGATTACCTTCTTAAATTTTTTAAAAAGCCACCTACAGAAAAATGTACAGTGTTGCATTCATTCATTCAATTAAGTACCTTCAATGTGCCAAGCTCCAGGGTATACACTAGGTTTACCATGATGTATATCAAGATAGACATAGATGATCCCTGACTCATGAAGCTGTGTGTATGTGTGTAACCAGATATACATGGATATGAAGATTTTGTTTCTACAGAAAACAATTACAATTAGAAGGATGGGGTGGAGGGAGACCATCACTTTTTAATTCAAACACTTTGGTGATATTTAACTTGTTAAAACATATGTTTTTAAAAAGTTATTTATATACCACATTACTGTCTTTCTGGTTATGTAACCTTTGAAGTAGTGAAAAGATGGAAACCTGTTGAGTTGCAGTCAATAAAAGGCAGGCATACAAGCATGCCTGTTTGGATTTTTTGCTTGTCATTGAAAATTCTTCACCTTCTCAACACCACTCTGTTTTTTAAAATATCATATTTTCCTCTTTCTACATTTCCTAAAATTCCTGCAATTATTGTATATTAATGTTATGATAGGAAGAGAATGCTAGAGTTCATGGGAGAAAAATCCACAATACACCATTATTCTTTCCTAAGAACCATAAAATCCTAGAGTCAAAAGAGACTGTGAAAGTCATTCAATTCAATCTTTTCAGTAATTAAGAAAGTTTTGTAACATCTCTCACATTTTATTTTCATAGTAATCGAAAGGCTGATGTGTTAAAATTAGAGACTTCTGCTCTTCAAAGACACTGCTAAGAGAAAGAAAAGAAAAGCTGTAGGCAGGGAAAAATTTTTGCAAAACACCTATCTGTTAAAAGACTAACATCTAAAATATACAAACTCAAACAACAAGTTAAAACCCAACAATAAGAAAGCAAATAACCCAATTTTAAAAAATGAGCAATGCTCTAGCTGGTTAGCTCAGTTGGTTAGAGGAATGTCCTGATACACTAAGGTTGCAGGTTCGATCCCTAGTCAGGGTATGTACTAGACTCAATCAACAAATGCATGAATAAGTGTAACAACAAAATTGATGTTACTCTCTCCCTCCTTTTCTCTCTCTCTCTAAAAATCGATAAATCCATCTTTAATTAAAAGTAAAAAAATGAGCAAAACACCTCATCAAAGACGTACAGAAGGGAAATTAACATACAAAAATGTGTTCAATATCATATATCATCAAGGAAATGCAAACTGAAACACTAAGATACCACTACACATCCATTATGGCCAAACTCCAAAACACTGAGAAGAATGCTGGTGAGGATGTGGAGCAATGGAAACTCTTACTCATTGCTAGGAGCGCAAAACTGTACAGCCACTTTGGAAGACAGTTTGGCAGTTTCTTACAAAACCAAACTAACTCTTAACATATGATTCAAGCAGTTGCATTCCTTGCTATTTACTCAAATAAGCTGAATACTTACACACACACACACACACACACACACACACACACACACACCCCTGCACGTGGATATTTATAGCAATTTTCTTCATAATTGCCAAAACTCGGAAGCAATCAAGATGACCTTCCATAGGTGAATGTATAAGCAAACTTTGGTATATATATAATGAAGTATTATTTAGTGCTATCAAGAAACGATCTATCAATGAAAAGATATGAAGGAATCTTTTTTTTTAAGGTTTGTTTTATTTACTTTTAGAGAGAGAGGAAAGGAGGGAGAAAGAGTGGGAGAGAAACATCAATGTGTGGTTGCCTCTTGTGCACTCCCTACTGGGGATCTGGGCTGCAACCCAGGCATGTGCCCTGACTAGGAATCAAATTAGTGACCCTTTGGTTTGCAGGCCGGTGCTCAATCCACTGAGCCACGCCAGCCAGGCAAGACATAGAGGAATCTTAAATGTGTGCTGCTAAGTGAAAGAAGCCAATCTAAATAGGCTATACACTATGATTGCAACTATATGACATTCTGGATAAGGCAAAGCTATGGAGACAGTAAAAACCAGTGGTTGCTTAAGGGTTCAAGAAGATGGAGAAAGGGATGGAGGAATACATAGGTGGAACATGGGGAATTTTTAGGGAAATGAAATGAAACTATTCTGTATAATGCTGTAATGGTGATTACACGTCTTTATTCAGTTGTCAAAATCCATAGAATGTACATCATAAAGCAAAACCCTAAACTATGGGCTTTAGTTAATAATAGTGTATCAAGATTGGTTAGTCAGTTGTAACAAATGTACCATCCAATGCGCGATGTTATTAAACAGGGGAGATTATGGGAAGAGGAGGGTTGGGGGAGTTGGACTCTGTACTTTCTACTCATTTTTCTTTAAACTTAAAAATGTTCTCAAAATAAAATCTATTAATTAAAAAGGCTAACATTTTAAATACACTTGAAATGCTAGACATTCTATTGCTTTTAGATTTTTAAAATTAGAAGCTTTGTCTCACTTTAGCTGTTTTACATTTTAACTTTCAAAAGAAAAGCTGATGAATTAAATTACAAGAAGCCACAGAGTTTATACAAGAACAGAGTTTAAACAAAAAGAACAAGGATTATGTAAACATAAACCCAAACAATGGTTTTATCAAAGTATTCCCATCCTACTTTGAATGGAGTCCCAGAATAGAAGCAATCTTTGGTTGTTCAGATTTTAAAGGTGAATCATGGCAAAAAATTAATAATTATTATTTCATTGAATATGTCTATCATGGTGTGTCTCAAGTTCTTTCCAATGATAGGTAACCTTACCAAAAGCCCTAGGAGAGCAGCCTAAGCTGTCACATTGTTCTCTGCAACACCACTCATCCTTGCCTTGCCACAGCTAATTTGACCAGTATCAGGCACCAGACCATACTTAGAAAAAAGACCAAAGATAGAATCAGTGTCAAGAAGAAGGAGTAAGGGCTGGGGTATGAGAGTTCATGCCAAACTAAAATTATAAGGAAGCAAAAACCATAAATAAGCAGAAACTAAGAGAAATCCATTCATTATATTTATTATTCCACAAATATATTTTGAGCACCCATTATGTGCCAGGCAGTTCAGTAAGCACTAGATGAATAAAGTAGAAATATCTTTACTTTCATGGATATCTTAGCTAAGTGAAAAAAGAAAATATATAAGTAAATGAATTACTTATAAAATGTGATTAAATGGAAGGAACAAATTAACATAGTAAAGTGTTACAGAATAACAGGGAGGACCTGCTTATGTTGCTCAAGAAAGGCCTTTCTGAGGAAGTGATATTTAAACTAAGACCTGAATGAATAAGCCAAGGAAAGTAAGGCATGAAAGGGAGCTTCAAGAACATTCGAGGCAGAATGAATAGTACGTGTGAAAAACTTCAGAGGAGAAAGAGCTTGGTCTTTCTTGAAAGGAAGCCAGTGTGACTGGAACAAATTTGATAAGGGAGAGAGTGGCAAAGTTGAGTTCAGAGGAATTAGCAGGACTAGATGAGTAACTGTAATAGGAAGCCATTGAAAATTTTCAAGCTTAAAATTAGTATTTAGAAACAGAATAGGTATTGGGGATTGATGACAGAAATGAAACCAGGTAAGGAAGGGGAGTTGCTTGGACTAGGGTGTTGCAGAGGAAGTAGAAGTGGACATATTGAGTGTGTATTTTGAACATAGTTTACTAAGGACTTAGCAATGGACTGAAAGTAGGGAGTTAAGGGGACAACTGATGGATGTTGGTGCTATATACTGAGTTGGAGGAGACTGAGACAGTAATAAGTTTCAAGAGTACATCAGTTAGGAATCAATCAGAGAAGCAAAACCACCACAAGTATTATAGAATAAAGAGTTTATCATAGGAATAAGGATTTATATGATAAGAGATGCTCAGGAAGTAGCGGTACAAAAGGGAGAGTTGGAGAATGAGAGCTGAATCACTAACCAGCTGTCCTGAGGGCTGGGTGAAAAAAGAGGCCTTGCACAGGAAGCTGGGCACATCCAGTTGCTGGAGTGCGACCACAAAGGGGAGCTAATGGAGAGCTGTGTAGAAGGCTATTCTGTGGCTGGCGGCAGGTGTGGAGGCTCTGTTGGATAGCAGGATTGACAGTTGGGAAAAAGAGCTAGATACTCACCAGAGGAGAGAGAGATCAAACTGAAACCCACCTCTCTATCTGTTTTTCACTGTATTTAACCAAGTTCAAATGCATTTTGTTATGTTCCTTCAGTTTCTTTTAATCCAGGACCAAACTTTCTAATACCATAGCCACAAGCCATATGTGGCTACCTAATTTAAATAAATTAAAATTGAGTAAAATCTAATATTTACTTCTTCAGGTATACTATCCTCCTGTTAAGTGTTCAATAACCATATGTCGCTAGTGACTATCATACTGGACAGCATTGACGGAGAACAGCTACATCATTTTAGAAAGTTCTACTGAACAGCACTGATCAAAGAACAATTCACTTGCATTTTCAGTTGTCTTGTTACAAAAATATTTAGAGGCATTTGAATGGATGCAATCAGTAAGGTAGAAGACTAGGAAGAGAACAAGCGCAGGAAGTCCAAGGTTTCAGCTCTGGCAAGGTTCAATGTATTAAGAATGAGTCAAAGAGGAGCAGCCTAAAAAGAAGTATGAGATGGAACGGTCAGAGTGGTAGGAGAAAAATCAAGACAGTGTAATATTTTAGAAAAGAGGAGGATATTTAAGAAGGAAATGGTCAACTATTGTTCAATGAATACAGTTAAGGGTTTGGGTTAAGATTGGAACAGAAAAGTGATCATAAGAGCAGTTTCAGTAGGGACATGAAAGTGACTGCCAGCATAGAATGGGGTAAGGGACCACTGAGAGGGGAGGTGGAGTCAGCATATGTGGACAGCCCTTGAAAGACCTTGAGAGAGAGCCCAGAGACGTGGTGGTTGTTTAAAGGAGATGTGGGTTCAAGACATGGTGTTTTGGTCTTGTTTTGTTTTAAAGATGGGAGAAGCACATTTACATACGTGTGCATAAAATCCAGTGGAAAGAGAAAAGTTGAGGATACAGGACAAGACAGGAGTTGAACAATGGAGTGAGGTTTTTGAGAAGACATGTGAGAAGAGAATAGATGTAAATATTAAAAAGAAAGAGACGAGGCTAACAGAAATTGGGAGAAAAATAGAGCAAATATTCAGAGATAGGCAAAGATAGTTTGAGAAGGAAAATACACACAGCAAGAGAGGAGACAGTTGTCAGGTGTTTCAGCCTCTTCAGTGCTCTTATTTCCCCAGGTCCAGTTTCTGTGAGTGCTGATTGTACAATCATTCCACCATTCAGTCTCAGATTCCTCAGTTCCTCCTTAATGCCCAACCCTTCCCAGGTATCCTTAAAGTAATACTCTCTTTATATGCCTAAATTGAGTTCCTCGATCTAGCACAAAGAGCTCAATTAAAATACTTCCATTTAAGATTTAACCATTTATATGAGTCAACGGCATTATTGTGTCAAAGTCTTCATCATAGCTGATAAAATGTAACAAAACTGACTAGTTCTTCTCTCTTTGTAGATGCATAGGATTAGTGACGTGGTAGAAAAGCGTGAGGAAATGAAAGTCCTAGATAATTGGATCATAGACTCTTCCAAGAAAAGAAAGATAATCATATGGTTATCAGACTACTAACTTGTGTACCTTCGGTCCTGTTTTTATTTTAAATATATTTTTATAAGAATAATATATGTTCCACGTAAAAATTCAAGTGTTACATAAATACATAAAATGGAAGTAAAATTCCCATAGCCTCATTGCAAGAGGTGAATACTATATAAAAATACAAATGGTATATAGTTCTTCTGATTTTTTTATCTCTCCAAATACTAATATTGTATTAATATATTTGAAAATAATGTTTTCATATCATATATACAAAATCTTATTAATATAACTTGCTTTCTTAATTTAATGTGCATTTTGGACAATTTTACTAGTATTCTCATAATTATCATTAATTATTGCAATATTATACTCATAATAATAAATATATTCACCCTTAAGTTGACATAGAATTTCAACATATAAAGCATATCTAATGTTTTTTTTACTACAGATAGCATCTAGAATGTTTGTCCTATATTCAGATATTAAAAATATATCTAAATGACAAGCTTTGGTCACATTATCGATATACTCATTCTGATTTAAAATAATGGTAAGGTACATGACCACATGGTCATTGGATGCACACAAGTTCTGAGATACCTTGAATTATTCTGAAGTCCACATTTGACAATTCAGTCTTCCACAGGCTAAAGATGAAATGTAATAGTGTAACAGCAGATTTTAGCCTAATTCCAAAGCCAAAGCCAAGTTTCAGTGTAATATTTACAGCAAAATGTATAGACTACTGCCAAAGCTGTGCTTATAGTTAAATTTGTAATTTTACATGTTTCCACCTTAGAAAAATAAAGAATGAAAATAAATGAACAATCATTGCAATCCAATCAGAAATAAAGAACAATGAAATACAAAAGGTAACTTTTAAAAAGGAAAAATGAGGGGGAAACAGAAAAAAATTAATTGAAAAATAAGAGAAAACTATAATTGATTTACATACCCCAAACTACGAGTACTGTCTGGAGAAAGTCCAGCCTTGTTAAGTTGTAAATATAACAAGAACAGTTTGTGTGACATCGATGTAACCTGACTGCCAAGGAGTGGACTGGAATGCACATGTGTGAACAATGATGACTTCTCTGTACTAGTCAGTGGAGATGGCAGACGCCTTTGAGTGAGCATGTGTACTGTGTGGCCATCGCATTTAAAATGACTGAGCAAGTAAAGCAACAAACATGCATCAAATTTTGCATTAAGCTTGGGCATTCTGCCATGGGAAATTATTCAGATGATTCAGAAAGGCCACAGCTATGGGCAACAGGTGATTGGCAGCTTCATCATGACAACATGCCCACTTATGCATCACATCTTGTGCAGAGTTTTTTGGGGAAACATCAAGTCACCCAGGTGACTCAGCCCCTTTCTACAACCCAGATTTGGTGCCCTATGACTTCTGGCTTTTCCCAAAACTAAAATCATCTTTGAAAGGGGAGAGATTTCAGACCGTCAATGAGATTCAGGAAAATACAGTGGGGTAGCTGATGGCAATTGGGAGAACTGTGTGAGGTCGCAAAGTGCCTACTTTGAAGGAGGCGTCTTTGTCCCATGTACAATGTTTCTCGTATCTTGTTCGATAAATGACTATTTTTTTCAATTACATGCTAGACACTTTCTGGACAGAACTTGTATTTTTTTTCCTTTTTATTTTTAAAAAATTTTATTTATTTACTTTTAGAGAAGGGAAGGGAGTGAGAAAGAGAGGGAGACAAACATTAATGTGTGAGAGATACATCAATCGGTTGCCTCTCACATGCCCCCAAATGGGGACCTGGACTGCAACCCAGGCTTTTGTGCCCTGACTGGAAATTGAGCTGGTGACCTCTTGGTTTGCAGGCCAGCACTCAATCCACTGAGCTACACCAGCCAACACCTTAGTTTATTTTATACAATCAGCATAAACTCCAATATAAAACATGACAGAGTGTGCACACATGCGTACACAAAAATTCAGACCAATTTCCATTATGAAAATAAATGGAAAAATCCTAATTAAAATAAGTTCTTGAAAGTTAAATTTTACAACTGGTTAAACAATATAGTAGAGTTTATCTCCAAATACCTTCTCTAATACATCACATCAGCAGTTCAAAGAGAGGAAGCTATGCATTCACTTTGATAGATGTTAAAAAGACACCTTCGTAAAAATAAAATTTACTTTTGAGTTTTAATAGTAGTAAACTCAGAATTGAATATGAATAAAACTTTCTGACAATACTAAAGAATGATTTACAAAATCTGGGCAATATCAATCACTGCCCACCTAAACACGATATTTGTGTTCATTAAAATAAGTAGTGCAAAAGGGAACCTGCCCTTATTACCGTTATTTAATGAAGAATTTCTAGCAATTAAAATGAGCTTTGAAACAAATAAGAAGCATAACTATGGAAAACAGAAGATAAATATATCATTATTTACAGATGATAAGATAGTGGGCATTTGCAACTAATAAAAAAGGTCAATAAAGTAACTAGATAAGAAAGCAATCAACAATGCCATTAGATTTCCTACATACCAGCAATACCTAGTAATGAATATGGTGAAAAAGACTTCTAGTTTACAATAGTGATGATTTTATGTGTGTGTGAGTGTGTATTCACATGCATACACATGCACAAGCATATAAAACACTTAGTTGCCTATAAAAGTGATATAAAGATCATATATCAAGGAAATCACAAAACTTATATTAAATAAAATAAAAATAAGACTGTATATATGCAGAGATATAGCATAGCCCTGGATGAGGTTGACTGAATATTGTAAAAATTGTCTATAGTTCCTAAATAGATTTATGACAATAAACATCTGAAAGTTAAGTTAGATATATAAAGAACTTTAAACATTTTAAAAATTTTATTTCATTTTATTTTTTTGATCCTCACCCAAGGATATGTTTATTGATTTGAGAGAGAGAGAGAAAGGGAGAGAGAGAAACATCGATCAGCTGCCTCCCGCATGCACTCAAACAGGGGATCTAACAGGCAACCTTTTCAGTGCATGGGACCAGGATCCAACTGAGCTACCCAACCAGGGCATAGTTGTGTTTTTTATTGGTGCAAAACCATAGGCACTGCTAATCATTCTGTGGTGTATTGCCTACATTTATTATTGAAAGAAATGCTAAATTTCAGTTAGCACTTAGTGAAAATATAGATATTTCCTTAACCAAGTTCATAGGCCCCTTGAATTCTATCCTTGGAGGCCAAAGATCCCAGATGAGAATGCAGGGTGTGGAAGAAGAAAGTGGGAAACATGAAAGAACTGAGAAGCCAGATGGCTTGGACATTGACATGTGGACATTGGAGACAGATGATATAGACTAGGGCAGAAACCATGGCCCCAAACTCTTCAAAATTAATAAGGGCAAGTAACTGGAAAGTTGGAAAATAATAGTCTTAAGGCATGACAAAGGGTGGTAAGCGAGGTGGGATGAACATAAAAACCAGGGGGTTGTGCATAAAGGTGCAGGGATAATTGTCAAGAAGTAGCAGTAGGGATACAAGGAAGATAATGACTCTAACTTCCGCTCCTGAGGAAGATAATTTAAGAAGGTCGAAAAGGGAAGCAGTACTCTCAGGGGGGTATCAGATTTTAATTAGGGCAATGTGGTGGAAATAATGCACAAAAATATGGCTGAGGATGTGTGGTAGTTTCTTATCTCGGTAGACGGGGTAGTAGAAAAGTTTGAGAGAGGCCTGGCTGGTATGGTTCAATGGATTGAGTGCCAGCCTGTGAAGCAAAGGGTTGCCAGTTTGATTCCCAGTCAGGGCACATGACTTTTCTTTTTTTATTAAAAAAAAGAAAAAGAAAAGTTTGAGAGAGAGTGCACCTGCTGGGGCATTAAGTACTAGAATGGCTGCAAATGGATGTAAGAAGATAGCTTACCACTTAATTCTTGGTTGGTAGTATTAACCCACTATTCAGAGATAACCAGTGTGGCATTACCATTTGGAATATTTATTGCTATAAAATTTATCATAATAAAATTCAAAACAATCAAAATTTGCATGCTTAGAGAATTGGTTAAATATTATTAACTGTCCATAAAAATAAAATGTTCTCATTGTTGCCAATAAGAACAATGAATAGAAGAATTTTTAATGGCACTGAATATTGTCTTTATAGAATGTTAAGTAAAAAACCAGGATACCCTGGCTGGTGTGGCACAGTTGGTTGGAGTGTCCAGTACCTTGCTGGTTCTGTTCCCAGTCAGGGCATATACCTACGCTGTGGGTTCAGTCTGGTGCAGGAGCAAAGGGTCCCCAGTTCAGGTGCATACAGTAAGCAACCAATTGATACTTCTCTCTTGCACAGGTGTTTCTCTCTCCCCCTTCCCCTCTCTCTAAAAAGCAATGAAAGAAAAAGGGTCCTTGGGTGAACATAAAAAAAAGGAAAAAGAAGTTTCTTTCTGTCCCTTTCACTCTCTCCAAAAGAAATGAAAAAAAAAAAGTCCTTGAGTGAGGATTAAAAAAAAAGAACAGAATAATAAACCACATACAGTATAATTCAAATTTCATTAAAATTTATATCTGCATGGAAAAATACATTAAAATTCTAACAAAAATTATCTCTGAATGGTGCCATTATGAGTTATTTTAATTTTACTCCTCATATATTCCTCATTTTTAGAAAATGTATTTTTTATAATTTTTTGAGGTGAAAATATAACTTTTTTATTTTTATAAATTTTAATAGGTAAAAAAGAAAAACAAAAATATGGCCTTTGGGAAATTAGATAATTAAACACTCCAGAACACCATGCCTAAAATTAAAAATGTATATTTTATTTACTCTGCAAGTTTGTTCTACAGATTATTCTTTATTCAAGTTAAAAAATAATAATAAATTTAAATATCAATTAAATGGCAAATAGAAAATTCCATAGGAGGCAGTTTCTTATATTTGGATTTCACTGGATTTAAGTTTAGTAGTTTATATTTTTATTTTGTATTAAGAAGAATGTTCAAAGATATTTGTAGTTTTATTATATGAGTTATCTATTAACCAAAAATCTTGAATAAACATTAATGTGTTATTGAGCTTACTGTACTTCTGAGACATGATTGTTTAGCAAGATAGACAATAATACTATGGGCAGGGCTGATATCACTAGTTGATAGAAGTGTTTAAAGTATATATGCAGCAAACTCATTTTTCCAAGATGCCCCTGAAGCTGAAGTAATAAATCCCATATTATTTTATTTGTGTCAATAATGAGCTTTTCTAGAGTTTTGTTTGTTAGACTTACCAGAGGAATCCTTTTTGGGAAGATTGATCATGCATCTTGCAGACTTGGGACATTTTTGCAAAGAATGGAGAATGCTAATATCTTAAGATAAATATATTATCTTTATTGGGAAAAATTATTTAAAGCATTTTTCCTGTGGAAAGTATATCTATAAGTAGTAGTATGTTGTTGACATAACCCCAAAATATCCAATTAGCCACTTATACTCAGGTTGCCTTCCCCCCTCCCCTTTTTTGGTTTTTAGCAGCCACTGATGATGATTGCTTAGATACATTAATTCATTATATATTGCAAAATGGTGACATTCTAATTATGTCAATCTTTTTAAGTTAACTGGGATGCATCAAGAAAGACAAACTTTCTCACCTTCTATTTGATTTCTGTTACTACAGTTAGTGTTGGAAAGTCCCTTTATTTGCCAGTTCTGAAATTGGTAAGTTGGTTTCCTAGCATCCTCCCTCTAACAGCATCAAAATCACTTTCGGGGTTATTTCTTAGTATCATTATGAATCCATAGATTTGAACATAATTTATGTATTTCAATCTGTTGTCATTATTATCCTTAATAATAGTCAAATTTTTCACCTTTGGAAAGTAAGAGATGCTACAAGTTGGTTCCTGAGTTCTTTTAAGACAAACTTACCAGTCTCTGATAGATTTCTTGCTTGCTGCTGTATGACAAGTGCACCAGGCTCATCTTATACATTTATTGCCTAAGATCTCTGATCAATTATTTCTTCAATGAACCCAGTTTCCTTTTAATGGTAAATGGTGGAGACTCCAGTCTGGCCCTTAAGGGCAGGGTTCAGAGTTTTTGATGTGTATGAGTCATACTTCAGGTTTCTGTGTTTTCTTTTATAGTGGTACCCATTTTACTCAAAGCAAGATCTTCTCAATGGTAAATAAGGACCTACATGATCTGCATGCCCTGTTTCTTGACTTTCCTTACCACATATGCTTCTCTCTCTGGGACACTGTCATGGGAATGCCCTTTTCCCAGAGAGTTGCAAAGCTCAGTCGCTCACCCCTTTACCTTCTGTAAGTCTTTGCTTATCTCAACTCCCTCTACAATCTCAGAGTTACTTACTCCCTCGAACCCATGCCCAATGTCCTGTGTTCTATTTTTTTTTAAATCCTCACCTGAGGATATGTTCTTACTGATTTCAGAGATAGATAGATAGATAGATAGATAGATAGATAGATAGATAGATAGATAAAGATACACCTGAGAGAGAAAAATTGATTGGTTGCCTCCCGTACATGCCCTGACCAGGGATAGAGCATACAACCCAGGTGTGTGCCCTGACAGGTAATCAAACTTGCAACCTTTTGGTTCACAGAATGATGCTCCAGTAAATAGAGCCATTCAATCAAGGCTTCTATTAATTTTCATATCATGTCTCATTTTTTCATATACTTTATAACTTATCTATTTGTTACATAGCATCTTTCTCCTAAAACGTAAGCTCCGTAAGGGCAGGAATTTTGGTCATTTGGTTCACTGCTATATCTTCAGAGCTTAGGACAGTACCTTCACATGGTACCTATTCAGTACCTATTCATCCAATGAACAAATGAAAGCTTATGATATATGTGAGTTATCACATACCTAATCAGTGTGGCTCAATCTGCAAAGTGAAAGATTGAGTTTAAAGCAAACACACATCAAGAAACATCCATCAATAAGCTAAGCTAAACCATATCCAGATATGCGGAGAAAAGTCCTTGAATTTCAAAACTGTCCTGACATCCCTGAGTATGTGGTCAGACTCAGAGCAAAGTCTGTGCATTTATTTTTGAAAAAGAAATTGTAGTATAAGCTGAGAGTTTCCATCAATGATGAAAATAAAAAATGAGAATTGAGATGTACCCCAAAGAACACACCTTACAGTTGACCCAGAGTTTAGTGCGCTTAATGCCCATATTCTCACAAATGTAATTTATCAACTATTAGCAAACGGTCCAAACTATACTTTTGCATAAAAATAGCTGGTTAAAGCTATTTGGCTTGTGTTTTTATTTCTGCTAAAGTCCGTATTTTAAATAACTGGAGGCCATATCATCAATAAAAAAATCGATGCAGCAAACATGGATTCTGGGCTACTATCAACATAGCGGGGTCAGGCCTAATCTGAGATTCAGATTTGTCTGGGCTCATGAGGCTGAGCCTTCCAGGTCTGTAGGATGAATCGCAGGGTAGAGCCTGTTGGGATGAGACCAGAGAGAGAGCAAATGAGAAGGATAGGAAAGTACTGAACAGAAGCCTAACCCCAGAGACCAGGTCTCAGTGCCATGGAAAAATATGTGAAAAAAGGCCAAAGGGCTTGTTTTCTGAGGGGCTAATGAGGCAGGAGGTACAAACAATGCTCCACAGATTTCCGCTTTATGAGACATGGCACCAGAAGGAAGGAAGTACTGTATGTGTGGAGGCACCCGAAGGAGTGGCCACAGGAATAGGCAGGGTGTCAGGGAGGACTTCATATAAGACCTGTTTGTGAGTACACGTGAGATACTCTAATGGAGACCCCAGAACCTCTCCAAAGGAATTACAGCAGCTAGAGGCCCTGTGTCAACAGATGGACAATGAGCCAGTACAACTTAATGTGACTTTACCCATTCCTACAGATTAATGAATTCCGAGAAAATTTAAATTTTCACTGGAAAATAAAATTGGGCACCACACCATCAGTGGATTAAGCACCGTTTTGAGAGAAGGGTAGAAAATGTTGGTTGTCGTTTTAGTCATTAATTAGCTGGTTTATTTTGGGCAAGTCAAGAATCTGGATTTAGACTTGAAAGGTCTTTGAAGTTGATTAGGGCCAGCCTCCTTCCTCCAACTAATATTGACAGGAGCCTATGATATGGAGGATAAGCTTAATGGGAAGCTTATTTTTAGGCTGAGTTGCAGTTTGCATCTTTTTATTTATTTCATTGATCTCCTTTGTACCTTCTAGAGAAACACTAAACTACTCCTCTGGGGAAGGTATTTAGCGGGGTAAAGATACCGTCTCTTGAATTAAGACTGCCAGATTTAAAATTCCAATTCCCCCACTTTCCTATGTGACCTTCATTAAGTTACTTTCCTAAGTTTGTTTCCTCATGTATAAAATGGGCATAACAACAGTACCTACCATATGGTATTACTACTGTCTCACATAATATACTTTTAAATACCTAAAAATTGTCATCATGCCTTCCGTTGACTTTAATTTCTTCAGGGTAAATATTCCTAAATCTTTAAAATATTGTCCAGAATGACACGTTTTCCAGAGCCCTTGCGTTCTTCTTTAGGTTACATCCTTAGTTTGTCACTGTTCCTCTTAAATGTCCCAAACTAAAAAATATGTATATTTTTATTTAGTTATTTTAGATTAAAAATATTTTTTATTTTTTAAAAGATTCTTTTACTTATTTTTAAGAGAGAAGGGAAGGGAGGGAGGAAGAAAGGGAGAGAAACATTGATAGGTCGCCTTTCACACATCTCCAACTGGGGAGCTGGCCTGCAACCCAGGCATGTGCCCTGACTGGGAATCAAAGCAGTGACCTTTCAGTTCACAGGCTGGTACTCAATCCACTGAGACACACCAGCCAGGGGAAAACACACACACACACACACACACACACAGTGTTTTGCCATGTACAATGCACACCGACATTTTTAGCCTAAGCTTTCAGGAAAAAATCTTTCGTTTTCATTTTTTAATTCAATTATTTATTTATTTACATTTATAAACAAAACATTATCACATTCCAGAGTATTATTTTGCATACAGATATCATTATTGCTTTCTAGAGTTACACTTCTAATGAATAAGCATAAATAAAAGAATTAAAAATACTTATATAGATATGGAATTAGTACCACCCATGTATAAAGCACATCCTTATTTTTCCCTCAAAAATTTGCACAAAAGTGTGCATTATTCACAGCAAAATATGGCATGTGCATATACATATATATTTTTTTTTTACATGCTAAGTACAGAGGATGATGAAATCATGCTTTCTAGTGATACAGATCTTAAGCAGCCTATATTTTTTATTCTCATCTGAGAACATGCTTATTGATTTTAGAGGAGACGGGAGTGAGAGGGAGACAAGATTGTGCCCTGACTGGGACTGAACCTGCAATCTAGGTATCCTAGTGCTAGATACTAGGTATCAAGTGCCTTGACTGGGAATCAAACCCACGATCTTTCAGTTATGGGTCAGTCAGGGCAAAATTGGTAGTTTTTAGCCTCAGCAGTTTAGCACTGCAAGGCAAACCTGTATCGTTTGTAGTTAACATCACGTGTCTGATTAACATCATGTGTCTGATTAACTCTGACACTTCCTAAATTCCCCATCTCATTCTGTCCTGAAGATCACTTTGCCTGATACTTTACAAAGTTGTCCTCAGTTATTAACAATGCTCTGTATGAAATCCAAGGCAATCTCCAGCCCCATCACCCAAGCAATTTTCTTAGTTCTCACCCTTGCTTTTCATTCCAGAACTCCTCGATTTGCTGTGCAGTTTGTTCCAGATATGGCAGTTGAACTTGAAAACAGATTTGTTTCCCAATTTCTGTCCCCTGGCACAAAACTATCTCTAGGACTTGAACTAAACCCAGAATGTCCTACTCTTGGAATGTTCCAGGACTTAACTCTAGGACCACTTCTCTCTATATTCAATCCCTTGGTGATCTCATCCACTATTATGGCTTTCAATATACCATTTACATGCTGATGGTTCCCAATTTTATTTTGCGTTTACACCTCTCCTCTGAAACTTTAGACTTGTATATTTAACTGTCTCATTTGGAATTTTACCATCTAAAACTAGTATCCTCAGCCCTGGCCATGTGGCTCGGTTGGAGCGTCATCCCGTGCTCCAAAAGGTTGTGGGTTCAGTCCCCAGTCAGGGTGTGTACAGGAGGCAACCAATCAATGTTTCTACTTTTCTCTCTCGAACATCAATAAACATATTTTTGGGTGAAAATTAAAAACTTACCATGTTTGAAATTGACCCTCTACAAGAAGACACTTTTGGTAGAGATGGACAGTCATTATCTTGATTGTGGTAATACTTTAATGGGTGCATGTCTATGGAGACACTCACCAAAGGGTACACTTAAAAATGTACAATTTACGCCCTGGCTGTTGTGGCTCAGTGGATTGAGAACCAAAAGTCAGCCTGTGAACCAAAAGGTTGCTGGTTCCATTCCCAGTCAGTTTGTAGGCCAGGTCTCCAGTTGGGGGGGTGTGAGAGGTGATTAATGTATCTCTTACACATTAATGTTTGTCTCCCTTTCTCCCTCCCTCCTCTCTAAAAATAAAGTCTTCAAAAAAGTTTTTTTTGAAAAAATGTACAATTTATTGCATTATCAATTATATTCAATAGGAGGGGCAAGGGCACATGGTTTCCTAACCTCAGTAAAGTGATGTACTGCACTTGTAAATGTTACTTTCTTCAAATTTCTGGAATGTTTTTCCCATTATTAATACTCTACAAGAGTACTAGAATCAAGTGACTAAGCATAAATAAGTTTCCAAAGAGGTTGAATCATACTGTAATCCATTTGGCATTCTGACATTAGATCCTTATTTCCTGTTCTAACTCAGCCACATGGCATGCCAGGCCCTCAATAGTGGACAAATGGTAAGGGGGTGGGGGGAGGCCAGGACTTGATCACGAGACCAAGGAGCCTAGTTTTCGTAATGGAACCAGGGTGGTTCATAAAATTTCATAAACTTCACAGCACACTGGTATTTTGATCTTATCTCTCTTTACATGCCCAAATACATACAATCAGTGAGGTAAGTGCAAGTGTTGGGTTGGTCAAAAAGTCTGTATGGTTTTTTCTGTAATATAAAGACACATTTTTTTCATTTTCACCAATAACTTGATTGATTTGGAATTTTGAGTATGCCGGCTATCACCCGCATGGTATAATACTGATTGTTCTCAATTAATGTCTCAATTTGATTGCTGTCAACTTCAACTAGTCTATCCAACTATGGAGCACTGTCTTGTGAGAAATGTGCAGCATGAAACTTAGCAAGCCACTTCTGACACGTCAGTCACAGCACCTTCTCCATATACTGCACAAATCATTTTTTTTGTACTTCAGTTCCATTTTTACCTTCTTGAAATAATAAAGCATAATATGCCAAGATGTGTATTTTCTTCCACCTTCAACTTTAAAATGGCTACACAAAAATTCACCAATTTTGTTTTTTTTTAAATGCATGCTGATATGACAGCTGCCAATACAATCTAACAAAATTGTTTCGAATGAAGTTAAAGACAACAAGTGCTACTAAAGCCACCTTATGGAAAAAACAGATGAAATTTTTGACCAACCCAATACTATGCTTTAAGTACTATTGTATTTTGACCTAAAAGCAAACCTGAAGGAAGAAAAAGATAGGAAGGTGGAAGGACTGGCAAAGGACAAGCAGGCTATCCTAGTAGCCTAGGATTCAAAAATGACCCAACTGGGAAACTGCTATAGGAACCATGAAAACAGCCAAAAGCTTTTACACAGGCTGGGCAAACAACAAGGGTTAAGAAGCACCTACTTAGTTCAGAGGGTACTTAATTGGGAAGCCAAGTGCCATAGGATATTGGGTTTCTGGCAATGGAACTAATTTTAGAAAGCACCAAATGGTAGGTCTGAGCCAACTGAACTTTTAAGATAACCTGGAAGCACGGTATAAGGCAAAGAGAAAAAGAATTCCTATTGGCTAGTCACTAAAGCCAGAGACATAGATTCTGCTTTCCACTTCTGATACCAGTCCTAACCAAGCCCACCCACCTATCCTAGTCTGATTCATTTAAGGTCTCTAGGGCTTTTGAGTCGCCACTCATTTCTCTATTAAGATGCAAATACGTGGAGGATTAAATCCCCCACCCAGCTAACTTAAGGTCCCTGGTCTTGGCTAGTAGTTGTCACCCAGCATTCATAAATCAGAAAGCTATGACTCTTAATAGCAAAAACTCTGCTGTGTGAAATGAAATATCCCATCCAGGTGTCTACTAAAAGGTTTAATTCAACTAGTAAGTTTAGTTAAAGCTGCTACAAGTTGAACTTACAAGTTTAATTCCACTAAAATCGTACCTTTTTGCACCCAACTCATTTCTAGTCCAAGTGTGGTCCCTGTAGTCAATAGAGCTAAACATGACTGACAGTATCTTCCACTGAAAACACATTTTAGGGAACTCCAACGACTACAGTTTTTTGCACCTCTAACTCCTTGCCCCAAAACATTAGTAAGGCACTTTCCTAACATTTCAGCCTTACCCTCTCCACTTGTCTCCCAGGTTCTGGAGCACACCATCTTCAATCACTGTTTCTTATGCCTAAATCTATCTTCCTCACATTGGAATTGGTTGAGATACAAATCCACTTGTTCAGTATTTAGTCATTTTAATTATTCCTCTCTCCCAAAGTACTTTGTATCTCTATAACCTGCTTTTTGACTCTCCTTGGCATTTTATACTACTGACATATAGAGGATATAAGTATTTTACATCTGAGCTCTCTGGCAGAACCTTGTACAGTGCAATAAAGTAAATGCACATTACCAATTTGATTTGGATTATATCAAATAAGGAAATGTGACATTAAAAGAATGATTGGGAGGGAAAGGAGCAAAAACAGAACTGCAGGAAAAGGTCAGAGGGATCATTTTGTTTATTTCACAACTTTGCCTTGTTTTGAAATTGTTTGCCAGCTCTGACAAAGGGTACATACTTTCGCCTGAGTTTTGTGCAGGATCCCAATTAATCTTTTATTATTCACTGTTCATTTAAAACTTGCTATTCAACCAAGTACCAGGTAGTTAAGGTGCCTAAGCATTTAAGTCATGGACAAAACAGATCTTAGAAAGCATGTTAAAAATTTCCAACTGGAGCAGGGCAAGGGGAATTCAAGGATGTGGACTGCAGCCCTGGCCGGGTAGCTAAGTTGGTTAGAGTGTGGTCCCAATACAACAAGGTTGCAGGTTCAATTGCTGGTAAGGCATAACACAAGAAGCAAACATTGAATGTTTAAGTGGAACAACAAACCAATGTCTCTCTCAAAATCAATCAAAATTTAAGATTTTAAAGGACGCAGGCTGCAATGTCAAACACTGTTTACTGGTATCTGTATAAATATAATAAAGGAAACTAATAAAGTTACCAACACATGCTACTTGTTTGTTGATCTTATAGCATCAAGAGGAAATGCAGGAGCAACTGGTAACAGCCAAGATTGTCAATTGCTGCATTTTACATAAGCTATCTCATTGAATCTTTACCTGAAGGTGCATTTTACCCCTAAGGTCCCAGTTCTTCTCATTTCCTTTGGTAATATCAAGATATTCACAATATGTATAACACATTACACCAATCAATCTTTCTCACTGAAACATGCCTCAAGGCCCCTTAATTTCCCACAAATCAAAGCCACTGTGGACTTTCCTGTACCTGGTTTAATATTCTACAGATACTCCACTAAGTCATTTAATCTTTAGGATATCAATACTTTGTATTTTAATATGGGTTCAAGAAACATTTCCAGAGATCCACTGTATACATCGTCTTACTACTTGGGGCAAATTCACTGTGTCTGGCCAATCAGCTATAGGCTTATCAGTCTCACGAGCCTCCGTTGAGCTGCATGGGTCCAAAATCAAATTCTTTTCAATAACCCAAGAGTACAAACATTTTAGGAAAAGGATGACAGCTCACTGAGGAAAAAAAGATTTGGTGTTTTGACGATGATATTAGATATGGGCTTGTAATCACCTTGGGTAGATCAGATGCTACTACTGTTTATAAAAATCCATTCCTTGCAATGTTTGACTAGTTCTAACCCAGATTTTTTTCAGTGACTTTCCTTGTGACCCTTAACTGCTATGCTGTGCTCTCTTCATTTTCATCATTACTCTCCATTTTTTAGCTTAAGCGTACTTTCAAATTACAATTACGTAAGACTAAATAATTCTCTGAGTCGGTTAATCAGAGTGATCACTTTGATGCCTGTTACCCCTACCCCGTAATAGGCCCGTCTTTTCACATTGCTCTCATATCTGTTAAACAGCATAAGCTTTCACTCTGCTTTAATTATAATTATGCATGTTAAACTTAAAACAGGTGATCAAAGTTAAGACATTTATCCAGAATTATTGGATGACAAGGCTACCTAACTGAAAAAAAAATTCCACTACATAGCCTTAGTTTGACACGCACTCCCAGAAACAGATCTAGGATATAATCTACTAGTTAACAGGTTGTGACTCACTAGGGCAGTGTGACATGACTAAATAGAAATGGCTTGAATCTAACAGATATATTAATCCAGATTTGATGTGGTTCAGAATCTATTTGCAAAATTAAAAATAAATACTCCATCTTGATCTGTATGTTTTCTTTCTATGTCCATAAAATGAAGAGCTTTTCCTGATCACCAGTTTTCCATACAACATGCTGGTCAATCTTGTGACACTGGCCCTGGAAAAAGAAAACACTTCAGATTCGCAAAACTACCAACCATCAAAACTTATTTAAAATTTATTTTTAAAAATGCTATAGTCCTTATAATGGTCTATCTCAGAAGCCAGATCCGTATTAAGTTTTTTCAACAGAAATTCAGGTTCGGGATAGAATCATCACAGATAAGACCAAGGACACAATATTGGCTGATAAGAAAGTATCTCCACTCACAGAAATGGTTACAGCTTAAAAACAGCACAGCAAATCGGTCCCTTTCAACTGGCATACAGCGACCTCTCACTGTTGACAGAGAAAAAAACAGTATTGTGAGACAGCACTTTTCCCCTTGCTGGCAACAAAACTTTATTTCATTTTTGCACATTGGTCTCATCTCAGAAGCCGAATCCGTATATGCTTTTCTTCAGATAATCAGCTTCGGGATAAGTTTCATCATTGATTAGACCATAAACTAAAGCGGCATTAAAAGATAAGTATTGTATTTGAAAATACTACAACAGATTTTGTAAGCCACGCAACTTACTTCAAAATGAAGCTGACACGGATAGCTTCATTAGTATTCATCAATCTTCAGGATGCTGTTCAAGGAAAAAAATTTTATTTTCCATTTAATCTACATGTGGACTAATCATATGCTGAAATCAAAATAGTAGCCCAACACATACCTGGTAAGAACACGTTTAGTCAGGCAATTTTCCAGCCAATATTCTCCCACGTTTTGGAATTTTCTTTTGCATCTAATAAAAAGAAGCAAATTTCAAACGATTCACCATCTTTCTTCCTGTAAATCAACAGGTTTTTTCCTTCAGTTTAAAAACTAAACATTAAATTCAAGAGCACTGACCTTAGCATCTTCACCTAACAGCTCCGTTACACCGTGCGCCATTGTTCCTGCGGGGCATCAATAAATTTAAAACTAAGCATTCTGATGACTAATGGGAATACAGTTCAAGGTCTTCAGTACTAAAATAAAAAACAAACAAAAAAAAAACCCTTCCCTTTCATTACTCCGATTTGCACACAGCGCCACCTGGCCGCAATACAACTATCAGTCTGGTAAAATCAGGGGCTGTCCATTTTGAAATAACCGTTTCATCTGGAGGCAGAAGACACTTGCCTTAGTCATAAAGGCCTCTTGTTCTTAACGTAAAACTAATTTCTCGCCCCAAATACTGAGAATGTGGTTTTCCTGCCGCTGCTCAGGCTTAGCCAGCAGGCTGCCCAGGTTTAGTAAGCAGGCTGCGCGCAGCGCCGGTAGCCATCAACAGTCTCCTCAAGCCTAAACTCGAAGTCGCCGCCACCACGACTCAGGGACACGTGGCGGTTCGGTTTCGTTTTTCCAACATGTGAGCTCCCAATATACAACAATTTAAGCTCACTCAAATCTGTAAACTTTTGCAGCCTTCAATTTAAACCCACAGAGCCAGTGCTCGCTCGGATTCTCGCCGGCGACACCTACTCACCAACCTCGAAGAAACAGCTCCCAAGTCCCGACGCAAAAGAACGTGGTGCGAGGCCCGCAGTTCCCTATATAACCTCTTCGGAGTCGGACCGAGGCCGCCCCTCCCTCTGACATCTATTGGACGCGAGAGAAGATGGGGGCGTGGCCGTTTCTTGAGGGAAGAGGGCGAGAGCGCGCGCAGCAGCTCTTTTCTTTCGGGGGCTCGTTCCGGGGCGTGGTGCAACGCACCGCCCCCTCGTCGCGCGCCCGTCCACTCCCCAGCGCGCGCACCCCGGCGCGCTGCTTGTCGTCCCCTCTGAGTCTGGCTCTACGTGGCGCGGGAGTGGCGCCAGAATTCAAACGAACAGGCGCAGTTGGAGGCAAGGCTGCTGCTTGCGGCGAGCTAAGTCAGCCCAGGAACAACTGGACGGCTCGGGATCCGGAGTGGGCTTGAGCTCTGCAGCGGAGTTTTGCCGCCTCAGTTTATTATCCGTACGAGAAGTTGGGTTGGCTGGCGTCTGGAGTGAGTTGACGTCCATCGGCCGCTGCACTCCTGGAAAGAAATTGGCGGGTAGAAATGCTCGGGTGAAGAAAGTATGTGAAAGCGCCGCGTTTCTTCTACCGCCCAGAAAAGACAATACCGCGCCTGCGGAGACTTCAGCACATAGGAGTCTCCCTGAGACGGCAAACCTGAGAGGTGAATATTCCATTTGGCCGAGGAGAACTGAGGCCTGAAACAGCTACGTAATTTCCCTAAATTCACACAACTGAAAAGCTTTGATATTTTTAATTTCTTTGTATTAAGTTCGTTTTAATGAATTCAGGAGAAAGATTAATTTGAGAACTATCTCAGAACACATTATCCAAACAATACTAAAAAATTCTGTAGCAACGGGTTTGTGCAAGTAAATTTATGTATATGCACACAGAAGCACACATGACATTTGAACATGTCAGCATCTGAAAATGCAAGTCTTCATAGCGCTCATTTCTGATTTTACTTAAGAGTTGGTTTTGTCTAAGGAACACGGTTTTGTGCACCGTTCTTTACTTTTCTACCTAAAGCAGTGTTTGGCAAAAAGACGGAATGAGTGAATGAATGAACGAATGAATATGGTAGCTTTTTGGAGAATTAAAATGAATAAAAGATAATAATGAAAAGCAAATTTCTGTAACAGGAACCGAAGTGTTAGGGAATTTACTTGGCTTGGCATTAGGTAGGGTTTTAGATATTGTTTTGTAATGTATAATGTAAATTTGCATATTGCTCAAAATAACTAACTACAGATAGATATAAAAAACAAAATAAAAATTTCTTTCCACATCACTGGGAATCTTCTCTCCACATTAACAGTAACCACTATTAACAGTTTTTCAGTTTCTGTGCATATGTAGATGCTCCTTGTCCTATGATGGGATTACATCCCAATAAACCCATCAGTAAATTGAAAATATCTTAAATAGAAAATGCGTTTAATACATCTAACTTACCGAACACCATAGTTTAGCCTCGCCTAACTTAAATGTGCTCAGAACACTTACATTAGCCTACAGTTGGGTAAAATTATCTAATACAATGAGTACAATGTAGACTGAGTATTGGTTGTTTACCTTTATGATAGTGTGCCTGATTGGGAGCTATATCTTTTTGCCCCCGGCCAGCATCAGGCGTGAGTATCCTACCATATATCGCTAGCTAGGGAAAAGATCAAAATTCAAAATTTAAAATACAGTTTCTACTAGATTATTATCACTTTTGCACCATTATAAAGTTAAAAATTTACAAATATAATTTGTAACCTGTACAAACATATGTTCACATTTTTTCACATGTAGTTAGGATCTATATACATTTCTACAACTTGTTTTATCCCTTCATAAATGACATAGACATCTTTCCATATCAGTGAATATAGATGATTATTCTTGTTTATAGCCTACACAGCATTCAGTTAGGTGTATCATAATTTATTTCATCATTATCCAATTTTCAATTATACATACATCATAGTGAGCTTGTGAGAAGAGCTGCAAGATCAATTTCTAGAAGTGAGTCAGAAGTTATGTGTGCTTAAATTTGTGATAGATTTTGCTTAATTTTTGCCACCTTTTACCACCAAATGGTTGTATTGTGATTATATTTGGAAGTGTGTTTCACTCAGTGAAAAACACCTATGACTGTTATGGGATGGCAGATATTACACAATTGATATGAAAAACAATCGCTCTCTTTGTTACCTTTGAATCCTGTTTGCTGTGCTGAACACCATCAAAATCATCTGGTCAAAGTAACATGAAACAATTATGGTGTATACTTATGGTGACTCCTTATGGTGATTTAGCAATTGAATACTTGGAGAGCTAAAAATTATCTGATCTGGGCCCTAACCTGGAACTACTAAAGTAAAATCTCAAACAATGGGACTCAGGAAACATTTTTAAACAAGCATCTAGACAGGAGCATAACATGAATCACAAATGTGAATTATTTGTGTATTTTTAAATTTGCCAGTAGCCACATTTTAAAAAATATTAAAAAAGCAGATGAAATTAATTCTAATACATTTTATTTTACCCAATATAACCAATTATTTTCACTTCAACATATGTTCAATTGTGTTGTTGAGATATTTTACATTCCTTTTTTGTACTCAGTCCTTAAAATCTGGTATGTATTTTACACTCACAACACATTTCACTTTAACATTCAAGTGATCCATTGCCATATGGACAGTGGCTACTGCATTGGACAGTCAGGTCTATGGTGATTCATATACATATAAAAGTTAGAGAACCACTGTGTTAGTGTGGTAGTGGTCACCTGACACATATTTGAGTCATTTTAAACAAACATTCCATATTACTTTTAACTCATAAACTAATAACTAACAAATCTGGGGCCTGATTATTAACAACACGTCGTCCAGTGAGCATGGGCGGTGACTGTGATGCCAGTAAACAACTCATTAGAGATGTTTATCTCTTCATACCACTTCACATTGGTCAGAATGGTCATCAAAAACAAATCAACAAACAGCAAGTGCTGGCACGGTTATAGAGAAAAGGGAGCCCTAATACACTGTTGGTGGGAATGCAGACTGATGCAGCCACTGTGGAAAACAATATGGAATTTCCTCAAAATACTGCCTTCTGACCCAGCAATTCCACTGTTGGGGTTATACCGTAAGAATCCCGAAACACCAATTCAAAAGAACCTATGCACCCCAATGTTCATAGCAACGCTATTTACCATAGCCAAGTGCTGGAAATAGCCTAAGTGCCTATCAGTAAATGAGTGGATCAAAAAACTGTGGTACATTTACACAACGGAATACTCCGCGGCAGAAAGAAAGAAGAAACTCCTACCCTTCACAACACCATGAATGCAACTGGAGAGCATTATGCTAAGTGAAGTAAGCCAGGTGGTGAAAGACAAATACCATACGATCTCACCTATAGGTAGAACCTAATCAATAAAACAAACAACCAAGCAAAATAGAACCAGAGACATGGAAATAAAGAACAGACGGACAGTGACCAGAGGGGAGGGGGGAGGGGGATAACGGGGAAAGAAAGGGAAGGGTCAAATCAAGGAACATGTATAAAGAACCCATGGACAAGGACAATGGGGTGGGGGGGGATTGAATGTGGGAGATGGAAGGTGGGCAGGGCAGGGAAGGGTAATGGGGAAAAAAGGGGGACAACTAGAGCTGGACAACAATTTTAAAAAATTTTAAAAAGATGTTTATGTCTTCAAGGAACAGGAAAACATACTGGGGGATGAAGCCATCAGTCTGCTTCCACACCTAAAACAGTCAAGCAAATTGCTACCAAATATTTGAAGTGATTTAAGAAAGATCTTGCAGAAGTCAGAACTGAAATTAAGTGTCCTTGAGGAATTTAGCATATTGACAATAAATTCTCATTTTCTGTAACAAACTTCCTGATAAGAGCATCATTTTAGTCATTTTTTGGGAAGAAATTTCACTGAGCCCTTGGTACATGCAATGTGCTTCAGTGAAAGACAGTATGAATTCACAAAGTCCTTGATCTTCTGAAAGAGTTTATAGTTTAGTAAGAAGTATCCACCAAACTTTAGATACTTTTGCTTTAAAATTAGACAATCATTAAAGACTTTTTGATAAGATCATACTGTGAACCAAATGTTTTAGGAAGTGTTTGAGGGAGAAAGATTAAAAGCAACCGAGTTTAGAAATGAGTACAGCACTTAGATGAGGTACTGTGAGGGACACCACTATAATTTTAGCCATTGAAATGGAAGGCAGGGAAGAGAATAACACATAGTAAGAACTTATATGCTGTTAGGTTCTGGTATGCATTGGATCATTCCAAGCAATCCTGGTATATATTTTTAACCTTATATTACAGATGAGGAAAGTGGGGCATAGAGATCTTAGTTAACTAACATTCCCAAGTTTTTTGACCCCAAACTCATGATCTCGTCATCAGGACATGACATTTCTGTGTTAAAGGAAGAAATACTAGTATATGATGATGAACTATAGGGGAAGAGAGGAAGTGAAGTGGAGCCTGTCAGCCAAGAGAATGGGGGCTCCACTGACAGGAAGAGGGAAATCAGTAGTTCCTGCTTTAGGAGCAGGGTGAAAAAAGATTTGGCTTTGGTTGTGTTAAATTTGGAGTAGAACATGCAGTTATATTTGTCTAGTGGACTATCAGAAATGTAGAACTGAAGCCCATGAGAAAAGTCAGAAGTTATTGAAGTGATGTGCAGAGATGAGTATGGGGAGAAAAAAAAGGCCAGCAACGGTGTCTTAGAATTAGTACCACAGTGTGTGCAGATATCCTGTTGCAGAAAACCTTTGAAAATGTAGTCAATATATGTAAAAATATGGTTAGATAATGAATGCATGAGAAAAAAACTTCACTATTGCAGCTTATGATTAAATCATGGGAGAAATATATATGCCACATTAAGTATTGTAAGCATAAGTAACTTATTCAAAGCAGGAAAAAAATCAGCTTTTAAAAATAAGAATTATCTGGTAAGGGATTAATATCCAAAATATATAAAAAACTCATACAACTCAATAGCAAAAGAAAAAAATTCAATTAAAAAATGGGAAGAGTATCTGAATAGACATTTTTCCAAAGAAGACACGCTTGATGGACAACAGGTACATGAAAAAGTACTCCACATCACTAATCACTAGGGAAATGCAAATCAAAAACAGATATCACCTTGCACCTGTTAGAATGGTTATTGACAAAAAGACAAGAGATAACAAGTGCTGGTGAGGATGTGGAGAAAAGGGAACCCTTGTGCACTATTGGTGGGAATGTAAATTGTTGCTGCTACTACAGAAAACAGCATGGAGGTTCCTCAAAAAATAAAAAATAGAACTACCATATGATCCAGGAATTACACTTCTGAATATTTATCTGAAATCAAAAACATTAACTTGAAATGACATATACAGCCTATGTTCATTGCAGCTTTATTTACAGTAGCTAAGATATGGAAACAACAACCTAAGAGTCCATCAGTGGCTGTATTGATAAAGAAAATGTGATATATATAAAATTCAGGCATAAAAATATTCCCATTTGTGACAACAAGGATGGAACTTAGGGGCATTAGGCTAAATGAAAAAAACTCAGAAAGACAAATGCCATATGATGTCACTTATATGTGGAATCTAAAACACAAAAAGAAATAAACGAGCTCATGGACGCAGATTGGTTGTTGCCAGAGGCAGTGGGTGGGGGTTGGGAAAAATGGATGAAGGGGTACTGACTTCCAGTTATAAAATAAATAAGCCATACGAGTATAATGTACAACATGACAACTATAGTTAGTAATATTTGAAAGTCACTAAGAGAGTAACTCTTAAAAGTTATCATAACAAGAATAAAATTCTGCAACTATGTATGGTGATGGATGTTAACTAGACTTACTGTGGTGATCATTTCACAATATATTGATATATGAATATCAAGTCATTGTGTTGTACACCTGAAACTCATATTATGTATGTCAAATATATACAATAAAAATAATAATAAAAAAGAAAATATGTAAGAATTAAAGAACTTTATCTCTGAGTATTATGTTGTTTTGTTTTTTTTTTTTGTAGTGTCCAAACTGAACTTGTCAGGAAACTTTAGTTCTATTGCAGGACAGACAACTGTGATTTGAAGAAAATCTTGTGACTACTCCACGAAATCGTAAAGTGTTAGGTTCTTGAAACAGTAAAGAGCTAAATTAGGAAAATCATGTATATGTGGAAACGTCAAGGAGGCAGTCTGATACATGAGTCTGAAGTTCAGAAGAGAGTCCTGGGACTGAGTGTCATTGGCATGAGTGAAGAATTTAAAGCATAACACTGAGTGTCATCATCACAGAAAGAGTATAAATAAGGATGAGAAGACCTAGGACAGATCCTTGGAGCTCTGCAAACTTTAGAGTTCAATAGAGAAGGAAGTTCAATATCAAAGGATATCCCCGGAGGGGAAAATGGAGAGTGTGATATCTCAGAAGAGTTCGGGAAGAGATGGGTCAATTAGAATGAATGCTCCTGAAAGGCCATTAGGATAACAAATGACTTAGGTTTGGCAACATGAAGATCACCAGTAATCTTATTAATACAGACTCAAGTGGAATAGCAAAGAAAGAAGCCCAGTTGAAGTGTATTGAGGAGAAAGTGAGGTAAGAAGGCAGAAATGGGTCAGTAGTTGGAGAGGACTGTAATGTCAAGGAGTTACTTTTTAAATGGGAGATACTAGAGCATGGTTATATGCTCATGGGAGTGATTTAATAGAGGGGGGAGGTTATGATGGTGCAAAAAGAAGCAAAAGTTACAGGAGCAAAATCCTTGAGAAGAGAAGAGACTTTCCAGAATACCATGTTTTGCCATGTATAATGCACATGTTTTTGCCCAAATTTTTGAGGGAAAAATAAGGATGCTCATTATACATGGGTAGTACTAATTCTGTATCTATGTAAATGTTTTAAATTCTTTTATTTATGCTTATGTGTTAAAAGTGTAACTCTAGGAGGCCATAATCATATCTGTACACAAAATAATACCCTGGAATACGATAATCAGTTTTCTTTCTAAATATAAATAAATAAATAATTGAATTAAAAAATTAAAATGATTTTTTTCCTGAAAGTTTGGGCCAAAAACATGGGTGCACATTATACATGGGAATGCATTGTACACAGCAAAACATGGTACATTTGGAGGCCTTTGGAATAGGGACATCTCATCTATTTCATTTGTTAAAAGAAAAGTGAAGTCAGGTGTTGGGAAAAGCAGTCATGCACAGCCTATTGACACTTGCATAACTGCATGAGGCTATGCCTTGGGCCTACAACACTTTCTTCTGTGAAGATAAGGAGCCCTCACAGCCTATGCTGGACATATGGACTTGTTTGGGATTATCGTTCCCTGTTCTGGGCTTGACTATACTTCTTTGTTCTGCTTAAAATGTTTGCAACATATGACACCTGGCCAACCCCACTGCTATATCTGTTCCCAGTAGGAAGGGAAGGGTGTCCTTCACCTGCAGCACAGGAGGGCTGTGTATAGATCACTTCCCTATGTCAGCTTCAGGGCAAGATGCGCTGGCCCCAGGGACTGACACTTTTGAGGCTGAATGGCATGGACAACCATGGGATCAGTAATTGCTGACACACCGTTCCCAGCCCGTCTAATCCTGAGGTGGGTTTTTGCCAACATGGAAAGGGCAACTAACACAACAGAGACAGTCATAAGCCCATGTTGCTCTTGATCTGGATTGCAAAGAGCATGAGAATGGTAGTCCCAACAGTGGGGACTTCCCAAAGACTAAGAGCCTCTGGAAAACCACTCATAAAGCCATAACTGCATTTCAGGTAAAAAGCCATAGATACCTGACTATATGACCCTACTCGAGGTATGTGAATGATACAGTGGAGGCCTTTAGGGGACAGGAGCCTCCCCAGTGGAAAACCCTGTTATCTCTACTTTTGTCTCCTAAAACGACTGTAGGGGAAGGAATGAAAAAACTCTACACAAGATATACTCAAAAGTACTTACAAAATGTAGTCAACCACCATATCGGTTGTATGATAAAAAAATTAAAAAACTGGCAAAATTTTGTAGTGTGTTGGAGAATTACTTTAATCGGAACTATGACCTTGATTTCATCCTCTTGAAATATCCTTAAGAAATCTATAATAGCTGTTTAACATTTAGAGAGCTCTGAAATTCCCTAAAATCAGAGTTTAAAATACATCACACATGGTTATGTATTGTAAAGCTGAAGGGTGAAAGGCTTGACGCAAACATTCAGATTATACCAACTGTGTGTCTGTATACTAACCCTGGACTGTTCAACCCGGTCTTTATTATATGTGAGGGAAATAAGTTCTATTTTGTTTAAGGCACTCTTAATTAGAGTTTTCTCATAAGCAATTAAAGCTAATCCTAACTGACATGAAGGGCAATGATATGAACAATATAAAGATTTTCAAAAAGTATATATTATTCTGATGAGAATTAGGAAATCTGCTTGAGCAAATCCAAAATCTGGGTACAAAAAATAAGGAACAGTAGTATAAGCTATAATTTTTTGGTAGTTCGGGGCAACCGTGTGGAGACAAATCTGATGGAGATGATTCCTAGAGTATTTTATAAATCAAGAGACAGTTTATTGATTTTTTTATTCAGTTAAAAAGGAGAAATGGGATGTCTGTGCCAATCCCACTGCATTTAAAAAAATATTTAGTTTATTTATTTTTAGAGAGAGGGGGAGGGAGGGAGAAAGAAAGGGAAAGAAACATCGGTGAGAGAGAAACATCAGTCAGTTGCTTCTCCTAGGCACCTGACCGGGACCTAACCTGCAACCCAGCCATGTACCCTGACTGGGGATTGAACTGGTGATCTTCCACTTTGTGGGATGACGCCCAACCCACTGAGCCACAATGGTCAGGGCTCCCCTGTATATATTTTTAAAAGATTTTTTTATTTTTAGACAGAGGGGAAGGGAGTAAGAAAGAGAGGGAGAGGAACATCAACATGTGGTTGCCTCTTGCGCTCCCCTCATTGGGGACGTGGCCTGCAACCCGGGCATGTGCCCTGACTGGGAATCAAACCAGCAACCCTTGGGAATTGAGTTCCTAGGTCGGCACTCAATCCACTGAGCCACACCAGCCAGGGCTGTATTTTTTAATATATCAAATTTTTGTCAGGTTTAATGGGCCAAACTTGGTAACTTAGATGAAACGACTTTGGCTCATTATATACCCAGCAGAGTCACTGCATGTCTCCCTTTCAGAGAAGACTCAGCTTTTTATAAATGCCTGAGTTGTGATTGCTACCTAGAAGAAAATTAAAAAATCTTTATTGCAACTGAAACAAAAGGTTTGCCTACCTGCCTGGAATAGAGTAGGGAAAAATACCTTCAGCTGAGAGAGCAAATTAATGTATCAATGGATTATTCTGTCATGTGTCTTTGCACAATATTGTTTTTTTCATCATTTCTTCCTTTGCTTTTATATAGATCCCTTTGTCATTATTTTTCGAGATATGTTCCTTAGAATCATAATTCTTCCCTGATGAAATATATACTTTTGTTAAGTATGACATTTGACAACTATGACAGTTTGAGTACATGATGTTTCAGATTTTATCTATTCCCCTTTCAGGTTGTGTTTGATACTTAACATTTCTAATTCTTTAGCAAATGTTTCTTTGTTAAATTGTCACTTCCGATTTCTTCTTTGAGCTCTTCTTTATGAGTTTGCAGTTCTGTTTCCAACTTTTTCTTTGATCTGTACTCTTGGTGGTTTGTTTCAGTGAGAATGATTATGGAGGCTGTCAACCTAAGAAACGTCTAAACCTGTAGAGAATTTTAATGAGTTTATTTGAGCCAAACTGACAGCTGCTGAGAAGCAAAATCTCAATGGATTGTGAAAGTGCTCCAGATAAGGGCAGATTTGCAGCTTATTTTATACATTACAGCCAAAGGAGGAGACATAAGGAGGAGGAGATATAAGGAGGGTTATATGACATCCATTGGTGCTAAATTAAGAGGGTGGGAGAAAGCAAAGCAGGGGTGTGGAAGTGGGTGGGGGGAATCTCTGGAACTGAATAGAAAATAAACTGAAAAGACACTTCTTTTACATTGGTGGGTACAGAATAGTTAATAATTAACATTTAAAGCACATACAGATGGTATGTGGGGGAAAAGATAACAACGAGGGATTCTGTGGTCTCGTTGCTCTCATGCCCACAGTTGTGCATTGAGGGGTCTGGACAAGAAGGTTACTCTGACATTTCAAAGGTGTGTTATATGAAAAAAGACAACAGACATGCTCACTTAAGGTAAAGATTGACCTTTGTCAGTGAAGCTACAGGCCTAGGACATGACTACCTGCCATGACTAGCTTTCGGTTAGGGATTTTTATGTTCTTTCCTATATGGTAACTTTCAGTCTCTGAGTTTGTAGGGCCCACCCTGCTGCCTCCCCTGAACTTGTCAAGTTTTAGTATGTGGTCCCTTTTTTTGTCCAGAAGATGTTTGAGAAACTATTTTAATGTCATTTACCATACAATCAACCTGGTTCTATCTGGCTAGGCCCCACCCCTGGGGTGAATCTGGCAGGAATTCCAGCCACAAGGGCTGTCCCAAGTGTGGAACCTCAGGGAAATGGGCTGGATCAACTTTTCCTGGAGCAGTGAGAAACTTCTCAGTTTAAGAGGTAATTGAAGCAGGGGTAGTTCAGATGCAGATAGCACCGGAAGAATACCAAACATCAGATCCAAGAAGCAAGTTCTAAGCTATGAACAGTAAGTGATATAAGAATTCAAGAACCAAATTGACCAAGACACTTTACTCTCAGGCTTCTGGGACACCTCTTTTCCCTAGCTCAGATGATTTCTTTGCTGCCTTCTCTTTCTCTACCTGTCTCTGAAATGTAAGAGACATTCTACATGGCTCTGTCCTTGGTTCTCTTCTTATACTCTTCACTCCCTGCGAGTGATTGAATTCGCTGGGTGTCTGCTATGTGCCAGGCGCTATTCGAGGCACAGGGGTTATAGTAGTGAATTGGTTAGACAAATTCTTGCTCTTATAGAGCTTTTGTTCCAGTGGAAGATTCAGAAAAAGTATATGTCAGTTAAGCATGGTAATTTCAGATAATAGTAAGCACTAGGAAGAATATAACACAGGATGATGTAATTGATAAGAAATGGATTGTACAGAGGGGAGGAACCCTCAATGCAAAATATGGGGTGAAATTGCTCCAAACAAAGGAAACAGTTAGTGTGAAGCTCCCAGACAGAGGGAATATCTAGTGTAAAATAAAGTTGGCATAATTAAGAAACAGAAGGACAATGTGACTGGAGCGTTTTTAAAAAGGCAGAGAATGGCCCTGGCTGGTGTGGCTCAGTGGATTGAGTGCTAGCCTGCAAGCTGAGAGGTCCCTGGTTTGGGGCAGATCCCCTAGTTGGAGATTGTGAGAGGCGACCCATCGAGGTTTCTCTCCCTCCCCTTCTCCCTCCCTTCCCTTCTCTCTAAAAATAAATAAATAAATAAAATTTATTTATTGAAAAGAAAGAATTTTGATTTTTTGTGAGTGTGAAAGAACGCCATTTAAGGGTTTTGTGCAGAGCAACATAGGATTTACATTTAAATTTTTATTTTTCTTTATTTTAAATCTTTTTTATGTCCAACATATTACAGACAGAAAACTGTATAAAACTAGTGTATACATTAAAGAATTATTAAAAGTTGAACATCCTTATAACTCCCACTTAGGGCAAAATGTAGAATTTTTCCAGCTACCCCAGATGCCCTATATGCATCTCTTAATCACAAAGCCCCATTCTACCTCCTTAAAGTAACAACAATCATGAATTTTAAGATAATTAATTTCATACTTTTCATTATAATTTTATTACCCATGTATGCATTCCTAAACAACATTGTTTAGTTCTTTTAAGTCTCTTTTAGTCTATGTGTCCCTCCTCTGTCTCTTTTTATCTTTTCCCTCATATTTTATTTGTTGGAAAAAATCAAATACTTTTACCTATATGGTTTCTTTGATTTTGCAGATTGTATCCTCACAGTATATTTTAACATGTTCCTCAGTCTGCTGTATTTTCAGCACATCGAATTTAGAATCTTACTCAGATTTAAAAGGTACATAATATCTGGTTGTCTCTCATGATGCTAGCCAGTATTGAAACTTAATGCATAAATCTATTAACTCTTTAAGAATTATAATGTTATGATCTCTACCTCTTTTCACATTAAAAATGTTCTTAGTTGTCAAGAATATTGGGGATGACATAAATATAATATAATTGTTTTATTCCACATTATATGCACAATAGTCTCAGAGAAGCAATGCCAATACTACCATCACTCATGTGATTGCTAGAAATAATTATTTTTGTGCATGCTCTCCTCATTTCCCCACCATTAAAAAATAGGTGTATAGTACAGTTGCACTGTATGTACTCTCAGTGGTTAGCATATTTGTTTGGATGAATAAGTTACCTACTGGGCAGTTGGACATGTGGTCTCACACCACTTCAAATATAACATGTCCACAATTATACTCATATTTTCTTTTTTCTGAAAGTAGTTTTTAAAATATTTTACTTATTTTTAGAGAGAGGGCAAGGGAGGCAGAAGGAGAGGGGGCACCACATGCCCCCCAACTAGGGACCTGGCCTGCAACCCAAGCATGTGCCCTGACTGGGAATTAAACCAGTCTTTTAGTTCACAGACTGGTGTTCAATCCATTGGATCACGGCAGCCAGGGCTCATTCTTTTTCTTAAGCTTGTTACTCTCTATATTTATTACCCTGGTAAGTGGCACCTATATAGTCACTCAGTTTCCTAGGTCAGAAATGTGGTGTTATTATAAACTCCTCTGTCTTATATGCCATCTCTAAAGAGTCATGAAATTATTTTACTTCTTTAACACTTTCCTTATCTGTCCTTTTTTATCCACCTGTGACTCCTACTTTCTTGATTCAGAGAGTCTCTCTATCTCTTACTAGGATTTTCCCTCCTTTCTTAAATTAAAATTGGATTTATTGATTTAGGAATTGATAATACAATATAATATGGTTCCTCTTGGGAAACAATGAATGTTAATAGTTTCTAGTCTATTTCCTTCCAGATATATTTTATGTGTGTTGCTCTTTGATGTATTGCATGCATATTAAAAGCATAAAATAATTCTGTTTTTACCTTTTTACTTAAATATTGGTGCACATTACATGTTCTGTAATTTTTTTGTAGTTTAATAACTTTTGGAGATCATTATATATGCATATATATTTTTAGAGAAACTACCTTTATTCTTGAATCAAAATTTTTTTAAAAATGGAAGGGAGATTATTGACAATTGAGCTGCTCACTCTTAGTTGTCATCATGCTGGTGGTTTAGTTTTTTGTGTGTAAGGAAATAAACCAATCAAAATGATTCGTTCCTGCTCCAGTTTAGTTTATATGAACAAACATTTTGGAGATCGTTTTATATCAATACATAAAATGTTTTTTTACAGCTTTAAAATATTTTATTTTATACATGACTATTGAACATTTAGGTGCTATGAATTACCTTGTATTTAACCTTCTGTACACATATAAGTGTACCCATAGGATAAATTCCTGAAAGTGAGTCAAAATAATGAAGATTTTTTGTGCTGACGGATGTTGCTAAATGCCCTTCATTTTGGCGTTTCCAGTAGTCTTTTTGACTAATCTCTCTGCTTTGATTTCATCCTTCAGATGTTGCTGGGGGCAATTTCTAAAATGAAACTCTAATCATGTTATTCTGATTCTTAAAAATCAACAGTGAAATACATAATTCTTCTTTTTTGGCCAGGCTCCCTTCTCACCATTTCTTTAGGTGCATTTTATACTCTGGTTAAACTAGTTCACGTGTCTCATACAAGCCGTGTTTCATGCCTCTGTACAATAAATACTGTTTCCTCTGCTTGAAATACATGCTCATCTTTCAAGACTTGGTTTAGTTGTCTCTTACTCAAATGGAATAGAATGCACCTTCTTGCTAACACAGCACCAGGTACCCATCTCTGAGATTGCCCTATGTCACTGAATAGTAATTACCTGTTCATATCTGTCCCTTGTAGCCTGTCAACTAAATAGCTATAGAATTGATTCCACACATAGAAAATGTAAAAACAATGTAGTCAGGCAATGAGGAAATTTGCTGAATTCAACCAACCAGTGAAGGAAATGAACTGTAGGTCCAGGTTGGGTAAAGTGTACTATCTATCCAAATGGGATGATTAAAAAAAAAAAGTCAGGATATGATGAAAACTGGGTAAACATGAAATGTGAAGAACATCCAGGGAATACATAATGTCTATATGTCTAACCTCATTTACTGTCTTCTACCTCTTACTTTATATCCAGCAATATCAGACTATCGTATATAATTGTTTCTCAGACTAACCATACTGACTGTACATTTTGTGCTCTGAACTTGGAACTTCCTTTTGTATTTTAGCTGCATGATGAATTCCAGCTCTCTCATCAAAATTTAGATCAGAGGTTAATTCCCCTGGAAAACTGTCTCTAGAACTGAAGAATCATCTCTTCCACTTTAATACTTCTGAAACTTGAACTTTTTTCATTGTTTTCTCCCACAATATTATAATTTATTTATTTGCATAGCTATTGGTCTTGCCTGTGTATGAAATAACCGTATGTTTAGCAATGTGTTTAGTATATAGCATGTATAGCATGTACACATTTAAACATACAGTTGGATTATCAAACAATTTCTTTGATCAGTTTTGTTAAAAGCAGTGCCCAGAATCCAAAAATCACTCCTTGAGTCCTTGGTACTAATGCCAGCTCTAGATTCCTTATTCCAGACTCTTTAGATGCTTCTTATCACTCCACACTCCACACGGCCCCCAACTTGATGTTCATCCTTGGCAACATTCTTGAATGGATCATTAATCATTTGGCATACAGCCACTTAGAAAAGGAAACAATGTTGATCAGCATCCAGGAAGATTCATTAAGAGCTAGCGATGGCACATTAATCTTAATCCCGCATTTTAAAGAAAGGATTATCAGACTCATACTTCAGGGGATTGATGGATTCCAAAAGAATTTGAGGTGGCTACAAAAACATATATAGAAAAGAAAAACAAAATAAATAAAATTTCAGAGAGCAAGACAAATCAGGATGCAATACTCAAAGCAAGTCAGGGGAGATGTTAGTTAATGCACAATGTATCTGGTACATTGTGGACAAACATAACAAACTCTCACAAAGTAGGTGGCTTAAACAACAGAAATTTATTTTCTCACAATTTTTGAGTCTATAAATCTGAGATCTGAGTATAGGGGATATAACAATGAAGAAACAGACAAAGTTCTCTGTCATGGAGTTTATATTTTAGTGGTCAAGAAATAAGTAAAATACATGATATGTTAGACACTGATAAGAACTAAGAGAAAAAAATAAAACAGCTGGGGAGGGATATAGGGATTGTGTGTGTGTGTGTGTAAACATGTTGGCATTTTAGATAGGGTGGCTTTGCTGTGAAGAATATATTTGATCAACATCTGAAGGAAGGAAGAGAGTAAGTCCTTTAGATAGCTCAGAGAAGAGCATTCTGTGCAGAAGAAAGACTTCACTGTTTAAAGTGTTTTTCAATGATTCCAGTGCTTGGGTTATTGGAGACCTCTTTGAGTATCTATTTGTTTTGATCTGTCGTCTGCTACATCTCATTGACCCGCCATCTCCCTC
>PVJD01006853.1:0-92243 GCA_004026545.1 Mormoops blainvillei
CTAAACTAGAAATAATGTGAAGTTTACCTTTTATTAATTAAAACAATGAAAATATAAATATTTATTAAAAATTGATGTTAAAATTATAAAAGGCATACAAAGAAATCTATTCAAGAAAATAAATATCTAGTCCAATGTGCTACTTTTCTTTCTCATACTCCTTGACTATAAATCATCTGAGTTTTTTGGGGTTTTTTTCAAGAGAAAAACTTTCACTAGTTGCTATGGTGTTTTTAGCACTTGTTTACTGCTTTCCCTGCCCGGCATCCATTCTGGTTTTTTCTGGTAAGAACATTTTCATTTTTCATCTGCAAACCATCCCTCTCTAACTCTAGAAGTTCCCAAGAAAAAAAGACTATCTTAATTGAATTACCTCTCCCTGGTTCTCCTACTTTTTAATCCCCATGATTTAAGCAATTTACAAAAGACTGAAGAAGCCCATCTATCCTGAAATCCCATGTTTTTATTTTTCCAAGCAAAAGGGAGTAATATTCATATTGTATCACTCAAGATGAAATAGGTCTCCTGACAAATTCAAGTTCATGTTACAAAATACTTTCTAAAGCAAGGTTCAAATTTAGCAAAAAGTTCTAAAATGATTTAATGTAGTGGCAACATAATGCTACATACATGATGTAAAGGCATCTAAAATTTGCATAGATTTCTTTTATAAATAAAATTGCACAGAGGGCTGATTAAAGGCATAGTCAATATATGTGATTACTTATCAATACTTATTCCTCATCATTTTAATTGAGGGTTGTATTTAATAATGATGGAGATATTTAAAGAAAGTGACAGACTTGCATTTTCAGTGGTGGCATTTATTGCTTTAGGCACATTAGTACAGCCTTTAAGTGGTGTACATTGAAATAATGATTTGCTTCAGAGTTTGGGCATCATGTTTTCACAGTAAATATAGAAATATGGCAGTTTCTGTAAGATTGCACAATTCCAGATATAAGTCAAACAGTTTAAAAACTCACACATTTTCCACACAATTCCAATCATTGAAGTAAAATATTTGAAAAACTGAAAGAAGCCAGACTCAAAAGGTTTCAAACTGTTTGATTCCATGTATAGACATCCTGGAATCATTAAAGCTTAAGGAACAAAGATGAGATCAAGTTGTCAGAGGCTGGGGGCGATGGAGGAGTTCACTGCTAATGGGCAGTGTGAGGGAATCTGGGGGCAATGGTTCCTCTATCTTAGTGCTGGTGGTGGTCGTTATATGGCTCTTTGCATTTGTCAAACATAATAGAGCTGTACACCAAGAGAGTATATTGTCCTGTATGCAAATTAAAAATAAACAAATACATTTTAAATATTTGAAAATATTTGGCTGAGTGACTATTTTTTCCCCTGTTTTTAATTTGCTTCTTTGGCAAATGGGAATAATTGGTAGAACAAAAGGTTTGACATCAGAGGACCACCAGCCTTTGAGCCTTGACTTCTATGTGATTTGTTGCAGGACTTTGGGGAAACATTTTAACTTCTCTGGTTTATTACATATAAAACTGGTATATAGATAATTGACACTTTACCCACTCTGCTGTATTTGGGAACTGAGTGATTAATCTACAAAGCATCTGATTAGAACTATTAAATTTTATGTGAACATAAAGCTTAGTGAAGATATATAAAAAGCTTGAACTCCCTAAACATCTTACATCCTTAAAGAACTTTCTCTCCTTTGAACTCTTCGTTTCATTTTTCAGGACATCGGCTTTGTCATTCCCTTTTGATCCACCAGCTATGATCTATATATCAATTCTTGGTCACCTAGCAGGGATCCTATGAGTTTCCCTTTTAATTCTGCTATTTTGCTGATAGTGTTATGCCCTTTGCCTTAATTTTCACTAAAAGTCAGCAGAATAGGGGTATTGTACTACTGGTAACTCAAAATTATTTCCATTTAAACAAAATGCAAATGGTCATGCACCATCTGTTGAACTTTAGGGGACTTGGGGAATTGAAGCAAACCCAGATCTCATGTTAGAATGTCTTAGTGACCTTTTCCTAAACATGTACTGCTAATTAACGGTGAGAGTTAGAGGAGGGGCAGGGAACAACAGGTACATCAGGAATGAGCCCAATTGTTAAGTAGTTTAGTTTAAGTCATACATAGTAAACTGTAGTGGAGTCCCTGGAAAGTATTTGTCAGTTGGATGAGCATTTCCTACTAATAATTTTATTGTATTGCGGTCACTATTTGTGCTGTCCTACTTTTAAATCATTTTGCTTCCCATTTTTCCACACTCAGAATGAAATTTACTTCTGAAAGTCCTAGTAACCCCCACCAGTCCCTTCCTACCTCTGTTATTTTCTAATACTAAGTGGTAGTTTGTCTCTTTTTTACCACATGACTCTCTCTTTTCTTCCAAATACTTTCTCACTTTTTATTTTCTCTGATGTCTCACTTGAGAAGTTTGCAGTTAACTAATGTTGCATTCTATATATCTCATGTCCACAAATAGTAAATACATACATACAGACTACATGTATAGATTTGAATAAATAAAATACTAGTTAAATTCCATCACAATGAACGTCAAGGGAGTAATCCAATTATTTTGTATTGAAATGATTATTCCTTAATGACTAGTAACATTTAAGGTGGTATATAACTTTATAGCTGACAAGGTGCATCCCACAGATGCAAGTATTTCATGTTTAATATAATCGTCGGAGATCACTCTTTTTTAATCTCCATTTTAAAATCAGTAACAGTGAGTCTCAGAAAGGATATCACTAACAATTGCATGGAAACAAAGCAGCAAATTCAACTCAGAATCTAATGTCAAATCACATTCATTTCTCTTTTTATTTCTTCCTCAATCTCACTCACTCAACCTATCCTTGACCTTCATTCAAAGAAAACAAAGTTAGTGTTCTCAAGTTTCCTGGATACAACAGAAACCGGCACAGGCCTGGAACACCCGAGGCTCTGCCCCAGCTTTGCTGGGCTCTCTCCCGCCCTGCCCCCGCTATGCTGTAGACCAGGCATTGGCCATGGTGTGTTAGATATTTACCAGGATTCATTTAAAAATAAAGGCCTCCAAAGGCATGGGAAATCTACGAACTGAATAATCAATATTTGAAAAACCAAAATGACACCACTGGTAGGATAGGAAGGATACATTTACTTGGTAATGGAACAAAATTTTCAACTAGCAAAGAAAAGTATATTGGATTGGCAGTTGCAGAAGCCCAAACGATTTAAGACAACAGTAATCCCTATGTTTGCATATCTTTTATTGTTTATTCTGGCCAGTCACATAGCCCATCTTATTTGACTCAAGAGGAAAAGGAGTATAGAGCATTGTAAAGATAAAGATATTATAGTCGAATAATTTCTTTGAGGGCACACAACTAGAAAGGAAAGAATTAAGAACTATAATGTATGCCTTTTCATCCCAGTTCTAAGATCTTTCCACCAAGTACAGTGTCTTCCTTAAAAGGAGGAACAAATTATAAATCACAATCTGCAATAGTGATTCTAAATATTACTGGACTATTATTTTAGACTCTAGTATAAGTTTTAGATTCCTTCCTGGAAAAATACTCATACATACACAATTCTGCATACATATAATTTTATAGACTTAGGCATGTCTCATCACTCCCAAATCTCAACAAAAATATGGACTTCAAGGGAAAATCAATGCTCAGGATACAGACTGCAGAAAAATAATAAGTGATCTGAGATTTAATTTTTTATTATTTTTAAAATATTTATATTTTTTCCATTACCATTTAGTCCCCTACTACTCTCCTCTTCACTGCAATCACTACACCATTGTCCATGTCCTTGAGTCCTTTTTCCTTTTTGCTCAATCCCTGTACTTCCTAACATCCCTTCCCCCTGACTAGCTGGTATCCTGCTCTCCATCTATGAGTCTGCCTCTGTTATGCTTGTTAGTTCTGTTTGTTCATTAGATTCCACATACGAGTGAAATCATATGTCGCTTGTCTGTCTCTGACTGGCTTATTTCTCTTAGCATAATGTCCTCCAGATCCATCCATGTTACAGCAAAGGGTAAAATTTTCTTTTGACGGCTGAGTAGTATTCCATTGTGTAAATGTCTCACAGTTGTTTTATCCACTCATTTATTGATGGACACTTGGGCTGCTTCCATATCTTGGTGATTGTAAATAACGCTGCAATGAACATAGGGGTGCTTATGTTCTTTCGAATTAGTGTTCTCAGTTCCTTCAGAAATATTCCCAGAAGTGGGATTGCTGGGTCAAAAGACAGATCCATTTTTACTTTTTTGAGGTACCTCAGCACTGCTTTCCACAGTGGTTGCACCAATCTGCACTCGCACCAACAGTGCCAAAGGGTTCCCCTCTCTCCACGTCCTCATCAGCACTTATTGTTTGTTGATTTATTGATGATAGCCATACTGACAGGTGTGAGATGGTATCTCATTGTGGTTTTAATTTGCATTTCTCTGATTATTAGTGATATTGAGCATCTATTCATATGTCTATCAGCCATGTGTATATCCTCTTTGGAGAAGTGTCTATTCAGATCCTTTGTCCATTTTTTAATTTGATTGTTTTTTTGGTATTAAAGTTTGTAAGTACTTTATAAATTGTGAATATTAACCTCTTATCACATGTGCTGGCGAGTAAGTTCTCCCATTCTGTGGGTTGTCTTTTTATTTTGTTGACGATTCCCTTCATTGCACAAACTTTTTAGTTTGATGTAGTCCCATTTGCTTATTTTTCCTTCTGTTTCCCTTGCCTGGGGAGATATTTCTGATAAAAATTGCTACAAGCTATGTCCAAGATTTTGCTGCCTATGTTTTCTTCTAGGATTTTTATGGTTTGGGGTCTAACATTTAAATCTTTGATCCAGTTTGATTTTTCTCTTGTGTGTGGTGTAAGAAGGTGGTCTAGTTTCATTTTTCTACATTTTCTGTCCAATTTTCCCAACACTATTTATTGAATAATCTTTAGCCCATTGTATGTACTTGTTTTCTCTATCAAATATTGATTGACTAGAAATGTATGGGTTTATTTTTGGGCTCTCTTTTCTTTCCCATTGATCTATGTGTCTGTTTTTATGCCAATACCATGCTATTTGATTACTATGGTCTTATAGTACAGTTTGATATTAGGTAGCATGGTTCCTCCAACTTCATTCTTCTTTCTCAAGATCACTGTTGCTATGTGGGACCTTTTGTGGTTCCATATAGAATTTTGAAATATTTGTTCTAGTTCTGTGAAATATGCCATTGAAATCTTGAATGGAATTGCATTGAATCTATAGATTGCTTTGGGTAGGTATGGGCATTTTAATGATGTTAATTTGTCCTACCCATGAAAATGGATCTGCTTCCACTTATTTGTATCTTCTTCAGTTTCTTCGGTGTCTTATAGTTTTCCATGTATAGATCTTTTACATCCTTGGTTTGATTTATTTCTAGGTATTTCATTCTCTTTGAAGCAATTGTGAATGGGATTGTTTCCTTAATTTCCCTTTCTGTTAGTTTGTTATTGGCATATTAAAATGAAACTGATTTCTGATCTGAGATTTTAGCAAAAAAGACTTTTCTTACTCTCTATCAGTCATCTTCCCTCAGTCTCAATACCTCGGTCTCCTAGACCTGTGCATCCTATTTGCATTGTGCTACTTCCTTCATATAATTATTAATCATCATGCTCATTTTTAATTTCTAATTTTTTTAATTTGTAATTTTCTTAAAATTATATTTTATTGATAATGTTATTACAGTTGTCCCAATATTTCCCCCTTTGCCCTTTCCACCCAGCACCCCTCAATCCCTCAGGAGATCGTCACAACATTGTTCATGTCCGTGGGTGATATGTATAAGTTCTTTGGTTACTCCATTTCCTATACTGTACTGTACATCCCCATGGGTATTCTGTAACTACCTATTTGTACTACTTAATCCCCTTACTCATCAACTCTTCTCCCATACCCCCATCCCATCTGATAACCATCAAAATGCTCTCCATGTCCCTGATTCTTTCTCTGTTCTTGTTTGCTTAGTTTGTTTTTCAGATTCAATTGTTGATAGATATGTATTTCTTGGTATTTTATTGTTAATAGTTTCAATTATCTTCTTTTTCTTAAGTAAGTCCCTTTAACATTTCATATAATAATAGTTTTGTGATGATGAACTCCTTTAGTTTTTTCTTGCCTGGGAAGCTGTTTTTCTGCCCTTTAATTCCAAATGATAGCTTTGCTGGGTAGAACAATCATGGCTGTAGGTCCCTGCTTTTCATGACTTTGAATATTTCTTGCCAATCCCTTCAGCCTGTAAAGTTTCTTTTGATGAATCAGCTGACAGTCTTATGGGAACTCCCCTGTAGGTAGCTAACTTCTTTTCTCTTGCTGCTTTTAAGATTCTCTCTTTATCTTTAAACTTTAGCACTTTAATTATGATATGTCTTGGAGTTCACTTCTTAGCATCCATTTTGTTTAGGACTCTCTGTGCTTCCTGGACTTGCATGTCTATTTCCTTCACCAAACTAGAGAAGTTTTCTTTCATGATTTTTTCAAATAGATCTTCAATTTCTTACTCTTTCTCTTCTCCTTTGGCACTCCTATGATACAAATGTTGGAATACTTGGAGTTGGCCCAGAGGTTGCTTACACTATCTGCATTTTTTTCAATTCCTTTTCCTTCTTGTTGCTGTGATTGGTTGTTTTTTTCTTCCTTATGTACCAAATCATTGATTTAATTCTTGGCTTCATCCACTCTACTGTTGTTTCCCTGTAAATTAAAATCATTCCCTGTGAACGTCAATTAGTGTATCCTTCATTTCTGACTGGTTCTTTTTTATGCTGTTGAAGTCCTCACTAAGTTCCTTAAGCATCCTTATAACCAGTGTTTTGAACTCTGTGTCTGATAGATTGCTGATCTCCATTACGTTTAGCTCTTTTTCTGGAACTTTGATCTGTTCCTTCATTTGGGCTATGTCTTTTTGTCTCCTTATTTTGGCAGCCTCTCTGTGTTTGTTTCTATGTATTAGGGAGAGTTGCTTTGACTCTATGTCCTGGTAATGTGGTCTAATGTAGTAAGTGTCCCATGGGTACAGTGGCACAGCCTACCCTAACACTGAAGCTGAGTACTCGTGGATCACCCTTCCTGTGGGTTGACTACTGCCTCCTCTTGTATTTGAGCCTTGATTGCTGTTTGCAGGTCAATAGGAGGGATTTACCCAGGTAGTCAGATGCAAGGACTGGCTGTGACCACTGACTACCACCCACTGCCCGCTGTGGAGGATCAGCTGTGCAGAGGTAGGGTGGTGGTGCTCCAAGGTGGTCTGTAGCTGTACACTGGGTGTGCTGGTCCTTGGGTTTCCTGGGTGGTATAGGCCCAGGTCAGCCCCCACTTGTATTCTGACCAGGGCTATCCTGCATGAGCTATAAAGCAATCTGAGATGGCTGCTACTTCTGCTGGGCTTGGAGATTCCCAGGCAAAGCAAAGCTGTGAATCCAGACTGGCCGCTGTTAGTGTCAGGCCTAGGACCCCTTATCAAGACGTATGGGGGCTGCAGGATCACTGAGGCCAGCTGTTGCTTGTTTGAGAGGATTTAAGAAGTTGTGAAGCATGAGCCAAGACTAACCATTCATATGGAAAAATTACGGTTAACAGTTTGGGTGGGCCCGTAAGTTAGGTAGGAATCTCAGGCGATCTCCAGGGCAGGGCAAACAGTATTAGGTTGATGAAGTCTCAGATATGGCACCCACCTGCAGGATCTGTGGCTCTGACCAGGAGAAGGTTTTAGAGAAGTGATAATGGCCTCTGAGTACCTTTCTGTCTCAGAGAAAGACAGCTCTTACCTTGATGCCAGACACTTCACTTTCTCCCTATATGCTGCTGTTGTTCAAGCTGGTACCCTTGTGTTGGAGCTCAAAGGAAGTTAGTCTGATTAAGTCCATGTGCGGGTTCCTTAAGGGGAACTGTTTCAGCCTCCAGTATTTTCTTCTACTGACTCAATCCCTACTGGTTTTTGTAGCTGGAAGTTATGGAGACTTATATTCCTGGCCCTAAAACCCTGGGCTGGGGGAACTGGTGTAGGGCTGAGACTCCTCACTCCCAAGATATCCCTTCTGAATTTTTATCAACCACACATGGATGTGGGACCAGCCTTTTCCGTGTCTGTGCCCCTCCTACCAGTCTGGATGGATGTGGTTTCTTTAATTCCATAGTTGTCAGATTCCTATTCAACTTAATTTCTTATGATACTAAGGGATGGTTATTCTATATTTTAGTTGTAATTTTGATGTGGTTGTTTGAGGAGATGAGCCGTGTTTACCTCTGCCATCATCTTGACTGGAAGTCAAGCAATCAGCATGTTCTAAAAGGTAATTTTAAGTTACTAATTTACATTAATCATTAGAAATGCAAATGTCGATGATTCCATGGTATGACATTTTAATAAAATCAAATTATAAGCAGCTTAATTATAGATACTGTTTCTAATTTTTTGCATCTCTTTCAGTGTCATATTGCAGACACTCAGTGTTTGTTAAATGAAATCATTATTTTTAATAATTAAGAGAATGGATTATTTCTACAGCAATGTAAGCCCCCAAGAGTGAGTTCAAATGTTATCTGTTATAACCAACATTTATTCTCACAACAAAGTCATTTTCCAAGTTCTGCTGAAGTTTTACTTCTTCACTAATCTCAAAGACCTCCAAAATCTAAGAATACACCTGATAATAGGCAGCTCACACTGGTGACAGAAAATATCTTTTTAAGAAATAAGAAGAATTAAACTGAATTAGAATTGGTACTGAGATATATTTAAACCTGGAAACAAATCAAAGTAAATCTTTGTTGACACCAAATCTATATTATGAATTTTAACACTTCAAATTTTTGCTGTTTCACCATCCCCACAAAAAGGCTGTGAACACCCCCACCAGGTGGTCAGGTGCACTGGTATGATAAGGCTGTTCCTTGGCACAAGCTCCCCTCCTTGCCCTCTGACTGTGATCTAGTGACATTCAAACACATCAGTGAAATCCTCTCATGGCTTTTGCTGATGTACTTCACTCTGACCCCCGATAAATTCACTTGTCTGTGGGTCCTCACACCCTCAACTCCTCTACTGCTTGGTTAAGCAGGCTGGCCTGGCCCTCCCCCAGTATGGGCCTCTCATTGTCATGTTGTGACTCCCTCTCTCTGGGACCTGTGAATATAATAAACTTTGTTTTCTTGTGTTTGCCCTTGTGGCGGCACCTGATTAACCATCTCATGAAAGGGTACAAAATAAGCTCAAATGGTTTCACAAGATGCTCATTTCCTGCACCTAAGGACCCAGTAAATCATGACCTGGAACTGACATGTAATCCTGATTGGTCCTGAGCCTCCCGAAGGCTGTGAGTGGGTAACATGGCAAGACACGCAGGACCCGCTGGCCCTGGGGCCCTGGCACTGCCCTGCCTGATCTCAATCACCTCAGGTGTCCTCCTAGATAAAAACCTTCATATGAAAAAGAAGACGAGCCACTCCAGACTGAAAAAAAAAGAAAAATGTGAAAAATATAAGCAGAAGTAGAAAAAAAAGGCATCTAAAATAACAGTTAATTTTTTTTCCAGTTCACATTCCATCTAAAACTCCAAGGATGAAATAAGGATAAAAATTGGCATTGTAGCTTAAAGGAAATTGTTCCTCTAGGATGTGTTAATCACTAAAACCAAAAATAGAAATGACTGAATAGGCCATTTATTTCTTCCTCATGACAAGCCAGAAACATACCTTATAGTTTCCTTCCTTAAGTACATACAGCATTCATCATCCCCTGAATAGAACCACTTGCCGTAATAATTCACATTTTATGGACAAAACAGAGGTTAAAAGTTTTGAAGAATAAACTAGGCTTACTATGCTTCATTAGAACCTACTTTTTACTTTTTTAAAAACAATTGAGCATTGTAAGAAATAAAAATTTTATGGGACTTGTGATGGAGTTCTCCTCTAATCATAAGGCCCCTTAGATTCCTTCACACATCATTGCCAGCTGTGGTCAAATGGCAACTCACAGGTTCAATAACAGCATATATTTAATTTTAATAAGAGTACTTTACAGTTTGCAAAATTTAATGAATCTATTTCTGATGTCATAACTTTATAAGGTGTATTATAACATGTATTATCCTTACTTCCTCACTTAGAGATGAGGAAAAAGGACCCAGAGATACTAGGTTACTAACTAAATGTCTCATCGATTGCTAGTGGCAAAACCGTTCAATAATTCACTCATTTGAAAAAACGTGTTAAGTTCATAAAATATATTAAGAGCAATAATACAGTGAACCAGGGATACAAAGATGAGGAATACAGTCTTTGCCTTATAGGACTTCTAAGTCTACCAAGGAGCATTACAAATGAAAAACACACATGAAACTCTAAAGTAAGCTAGACTAAGGAAAATCTAAAAAAAACAAAAAACAAAAAACTTCTAAAATGGCATGGGGCTAACAAGAGGGAGAAATGAATGTAAGAAATTACTTGAGTTTATTTATTACTGATAGTGAACTTGTCAAGGGTAAAAAATAAGGTTTATTCATTCTTGTTTCCTCACAGAGCCTAAAATACATGGTCTGTCTGGAAGAAGTCCAATCATGTTAATATAATGAGAATGGTTTGTGTGACATCAATGTAACCTGGCAGCCAAGGAGAGTGGACTGCAATGTGCATGTGTGAACAATGATGACTTCACTGTACTAGTCAGTGGGGGTGGTAACGCCATTGACTGAGCATGTGTACTGTGTGGCTGTTGTGTTCAAAATGACTGAGCAAGTAGAGCAATGAATCTGCATCTGATTTTGCATTAAGCTCGAACCTTCCTCTGTGGAAACTATTTGGATGATTCAGAAGGCTGGAGCTATGGGCAACTAGTGACTGGCAGCTTCAACACAACAATACACCTGCTCATGCATCAGGTCTCATACAGAGTTTTTGGCAAAACATCAAATCACCCAGGTGACTCAACCCCCCTAGAGACCAGATTTGGCACCCTGTGACTCCTGGCTTTTCTCAAAACTCAAACTACTTTTACAAGGGAAGAGATTTCAGACCATTGATGAGATTCAGGAAAATATGACAGGGTAACTGATGGCGACTGGGAGAACTGCGTGAGGCCCCAAGGTGCCTACTCTGAAGGGGACTGAGACATCATTGTCCTATACAAAATGTTTCTTGTATGTTGTATCTTCTTCAGTAAATGTCTATATTTTTCATAGTGTGTGGCCGGATACTTTCCGGACAGACCTCACGCTGTAGGTGTTCAGATCACGTTGGTTGGAAAGAAAAGATAAAGTGAATGTATTAAGTTGTCAGCCTCCGTATTTCCTTATATAATATAGCTAAAACAAGTAGTATGTACTCTAAGAATAAGGAACAGAGTAAAACCTCAGTGGACTACAGGGAAATGAGAACAGTGACTACAGCTGCAGTAGATATTTCTTAAAGGGATACTCAGCTTTTCATCCTTTACCATGTAATGATTCAGCACGTATAGGTGTTGGCAAAAGTAGGTTTATAGTTGTGGATATATGAAACGCGGAGTTTATTCTTGTTATTCTTTATTAATTATCATATTATTGATTTGTATTATAACTGTAAACCTACTTTACCCATCCCTGTATGTCATAATGTCCAGAGTCTCATATTTTATCAAAGGGCATTCAGGAGATCACCAACTCCAAGGCAACTATATCTGTGGATTCCAGGTAAGTTTGAGAGCTCTGGGATGGGAATGTTTGCGGAGCGGTTCAACCATGCTGAAATAGTTTTTAGTGGGTCTGTAAATGATCGTGTTGTTCACGTAGCCTACAAACCTGTGTGCAAAAAGAGCTTACTTCAGGCTTGTAAGAGAGAATGCCAACTAATGGTTATTGAATCTGCCACTTACAGAGTGACTTCGGAATATCAGTCTGTTCCACTGGAGTCAAAACACAATGGGGACTATCTTTTCATAAGACATGGTAATGTTTCTGATTCCAATGTGTGTGTTTGGTGGGGAAGGAGGAGGGCCTCCACACCAACCAGCAAGGCTCTGGCACCAGCTGGGTGTCCTATGATTCAATTTAGTTAGGACACTACCTCCTTGGAGATTGAGTCAGATCCCACAGGTTAAGGGCTCAGTCCCACAAAACTCCCTTCCTGATCTCCCCTCACCCCCACTACCCACTTCCAGACACCAACCACAAGTCCAGGTTGTTACCTGTATTTCCGACCTGCTGGCTACAGATCAGAGATTCCAACGACATCTTCCACAGGTTTGAATAATGTGCTAGAGCAGTTCACAGAACTCAGAAAAACATTGTATTTACTAGATGGCCCGTTTATTAAAAAAGGATGTAACTGAGGAATAGCCAGAGAGAAGAGATGCACAGGGTAAAGTGTGGGGAAGGAGCCTGAAATTTCCATGCTCTCTCCGAGCTCACCACGCCAAATCTCCACGTTTTCACCAACCCAGAAGTTCTCCAAACTCCATCCTTTGGATTTTTACGGAGGTTTCATTACACAGGTATGATTGATTAACTAACTGGCTATTGATGATTGTTTAAACCTCCAGCCCCACTCTCCTCCCCAGAAATCAGGGGGTGAACCTCTATTCATCTTTGGTTTCCCTGGCAACCAGCCCACATCCTTAGGTGCTTTCCAAAAATCATCTTCATTACCATACATCCAGTTTTGGTGGAAAGGGGCTTGTTATAAAAAACAAGACAGGACACTCGTTTCAGTTTATGCCTCTGAAGCAATTTTAGGAACTGAGGAGACCAAATATCATAATGAAAGATGCTCCCATTGCTCTTATCACTCAGGAAATTTCAAGGGTTTGGGGAGCTGTGAACCAGGAACCCTGGATGAAGACCAAATAAATGACAAATACATATGTGGCCATCTGAATGATCAAATACATATTTCCTACAAATCAAAATCTTGCACATGGAATCTGATCTAAATGGTTATCTAAGGACACCATAGGTATGGGCTAAAAGAAATTCATACCCATAGCCTAAAAAGGCAATGCCTTCTTCTTCATAGTCATGAATATGCAAAGTAGCATTTTTCTAGGATCGGTGATGGTTTTGACTTAAGTCACCCACATATTTCACTTTGTTGGTCCCATACAAAGTGGCCCTCACTTAAGACACACTGAATTAATAATATCTGGAAAGTTATTAGCCTTTCAGATAGATTATATACATTTGTATTATATGCAAAAACTGAACTGACCGACAGGATCCATTCAACGAAGGTTTATTGGGCATCTACTGCAAAGCTAGCATGTAATAGTCATAAATTAAATTCCATATGGTGGGTTACATGACCTTTAGGTAAGCACTAAAATCTGTGTTCAACACAAGTTCTTCATTTATTTTTTTCATATCCTGTTTCCTTTAAGCTTGCTAAGAGTGTTTTCACAAAGAGGGTAGGAGTGCAGAGAAAAAACTTTACTGCCTAATCAGCAAAATGTTTGAAAATCTCAGTTCAATAAGAGAGTCTTGGGAGGCTCACAGCTGGCTTCTACTTAGTGCAATTACAAATGAAATCCAGTATTTTTGTCAGAGCCTGCTTAAAAGTTTCCATGCCTGACTAGCAAACACTTAAAGAGAGTAATAGCTATTCTACAACCTGAAAGGCTGCATAAACCTAGGTCAATAAGCTCAACCTCTGGTCTGATCATTGTTTGCCCTCTATTAAAGTTTTAAAACTTAAGTTAAATAATTTATCCCAATTGCTTTTATAGGGTTTTATATGTCCCCAAGTATAGGGAGAAAGGCAATCTTCCTTTAATAGCCACACAGGCAATCTTTAATTGTTAAGAGGAAAGAAATACTGTAAACAGAACTTTAAAATTCATGGCCATGCAAAGTTCAACTTTTTGAAATTTCTCAACATATAAGAAAGCAATTATTTCAGTTTTCTTACTAGTTTTTCACAGTTTAGAACCACATATAGTCCCCAAAGGATTAAAGTCTATGATAGTTTCAATGATTAAAGTCTATTAATGATTAAAGTCTATAATTGCTTCAATGTCATCTGGCAGTTAGCTGCTTTAAATACCCTGAACTGGCCCCTATTGTCTGAATGCAATGGTAGGGGAGTGAAGGGGCAGGGAGGAAGAAAATGATTTACGTTGCTGAACATCTTTCTGCAGCAGGTTCCCCGATGCATTACTAACCTACTGGACATGAACAGGAATCTCGGATTCTGAACCGTGCTGGGGGCTGGGGAACTGGCATAGTTGGAGCTTTTTATTTGTAGCCGATCCAGCCCATAAACGTTGTTTCAAATGTCCACGAAATTGCAGTGTAAATAGCAGAAAGAGTCCAGTGTTTAAAAACTTTTACTTGTTTACTCTGTGTGTCTTTGGTCAGAACATCCTATATCCTGGCATCTCATAGGAGTATTGTGGGATATATCAAAGTATATTGAAGTAGACTATAAACTTTTAAACTATCTTAGCAATGTAAGAGTTTGTTACATTTGTGAGGAAAGACCTTTAAAAAATAATGTAGCATCATCTTCAGAACAATGGTATGGATAAAAATATTGTATTTTCAATTTTATATCATTTCCAGTCCTTATACTAAACCTCTTGGCCTGGAATCAAAGAAATGTTTCCTATTTTATATTGGCACAGTTACTGTTCGTTTTAAAGGGTAAGTGGGATTCCAGCACACTGACTATTCTTTGTAAGAAGAGGCAGTGAAAATTTGTCCCCAGGGCTCCACATTTTGGAGAAAACTGGTGAGCCCTTATGTTTGTTTTTCACTCGAAAAAAAAAAAAAAAGAACACTTTGGTCAGAAGCCAGAGTAGGAAAGAAGGCCAACCTCATCTAATGCTGAAAATAAAGGCAGATAGATATTTTTTATTTGAAATTATTAGAGACGGTCATTATATATGTTTCCCAAAAATATTCTCCAATAATAGAACAGAACCAGATATATTGTGTGTGTGTGTATGTCTGTGTGTATGCACGTGTGTTCTGATGGAGTGCATCATTTATCACACTTTCAGTTAATTATAGTAAGATCTCATAGGAGGCTTATTATGTGATTCATGGAAATGCAGGCAGTTTTCATCCTCTAGTCCCAAAGCAACAGATCCAAATTAAGGAACCGATGTCTCTAACATCCAGAAGACCATGTAGAACATCCTGACAAATGGAGATAATGAGTAGAAAGAGTTCTGATTTGCCGGGGGTAGTTCACAGCTCTCAGCATTTTCTTATTGTCCTTGAACTAGTACTTTATGCAAGTGGAAGGGAGGATGGCAGAATGCAGATAAACTTTCAATATACAGAAATTGATCATATTAGGAAAATGTTATACCTCTATCAAGCCCTTATACTATTTTTGATATCAAGCAAGAGTTTATATATTGTGATTTGGAGTGTTAATTAGAATAGTAATAATCAACCTTGAGCCAACACATTTTACAAGTCTTGATTCCTGACTCCCAGAGTTAGGTAGAGAAGCCTGGGGTTGCAGAGTGACATGGTCCAGACAGAAAGGAAGCACAGAGGCCACCCAGTTGAACCTCTGGGAGAGACACTACAGCTGAGAGAAGAATGGAGTAGCAGAGGGAGGTGTGTTCAAGGTTCTTGTGTGTCAAAAGCAAAAGCAGAGCTAAACTCAGCTTTTCTGACCCATTCTTTCCACTGCACTCACAATCCCTTTCAGTTCTCTAGTAACTGTAGGAAGAGGAAGTAGACGATAAGGAAATCTAATTAACTGGACTACAAAGTCAGCAAGTTCATTCTGACAGCAGAGGAAAAAAACAAAAATTGAAATGAACAAAATATGCTTTGAAGCCAACAAGGCCTCCCTTTGAGTCCCAGTTTTATCAACTACTGGCAGAATACTAAGCCTCTGTTTTCCTTACTTGCTTATCTAAATTTTAACTAGGATATAGCATATGCATACATTTTGTTCCTGGTTCCTAGGACAATATTTTGCATTTACTAAACACTCAGTAAACGGTAGTGCTGGAGGGAGGTGTGAAGCCTTAAAACAAATCTGGGGCTTTGTAAATACTCCAGTCATTTTTCACATGTACGTTTGCATCCACACTGCCACTGGACAAAGTTCTGTGTGAACTCCTTTAAAGGTGAGGAGCTCATTGGATTAGATTTGACTGGTTGAGCTGTAATCCGGTAAAATCCTCCCATTTGTACTGGTTAGGACATTCCCAGCCATTTCTAAGAAGTGCTGTCATATTTCTACCTTACAGTCATCCCAGAACTTGAAGACAGTTCTTCAATGCCTTTGTTATCTTTCCTCCAAGTTAAACTTTCCTGTTTCTTAGAGCTAAATGAATTCCCTGACTTTCCCCCACCCACCCCCCCTGCCTACCACTGGCAACCATTATGTCTTGTGTTTGATTCTCAGTGTGATACCACAAAACCAATTCAGGATCCCATCTAACCACTGAGCCAGGACGCTTGAAGGGGAGTCATTTGATAACAATTTTTCACCATGCCCAAAGGTGACCCAAAAATCTGTATAAATAACATGCTGCAATTTGGATCTCCATTTGCAACATTTCTCCTATTTATCATTTTAGGTTTACAACTTACTAAATCAACTTCTGCTAGCTAAAACATCTCTTTTATAATTTATAAACATTAGCAAAGCTACTGAACATAGGTCAAGGTCAATCATATAAATAGTAAGCATATGTAAATAAAAGCGTTGCCTGCCTTTATGTTAAATTTTCCAGAAAGAATCAAAATCCAGACAACTGAATTATTTAATAACTCAAATAATACTGACAGTATAGGTGGTCTTAGTGCATTGAGAGACAAACAGAAAATTATATTCTTGCAAGAGTGTCTTCATAAAAGCAAATGACATTTGAGGAAACTTTCTTTGAAACAGGAACACTCCCAGCTGTACAACAGCAATCATAAATCACAAGTATTACCTTTTGATAGTCCTAGAAAGCATCACTATCTCTTCAGAGTTGTTATGCTTGGTATCTATTGCCTGTCCTGTTGTACACCTTTTATGACTATAAGAGTAGGAGGTGGTAAAATTCGAGGCAGCACATTTCTGACTCAGAAATTCTTAGAGAGGACATAATCATTCAATTATTACAAAAACAACTGTAATGATATCCTAATAATCTACATAAGTTCATGTCCCTTTGACAGGAGAACAGTTAGGCAATACAGAAAAAAGAGTGCAACTTTCTTCAGAATGTCTGCTAACCATGGTATTCAAACTTTGAAGCTATAGCCTGCCCATAAAATGGTTCTATTTTTTAAACATACTTAGTGGCATTAAAAAACCACACTTTTTAAAACAAACAAATAAATTTTCTAACAAATTTGCCTTACAGTCAGGTCTTTGTTATTAAAATAAGAGTTTGGAATGTTATCTGTATGAATTTTAGGGAAAAATCAAATCAAAACAAATAACAGAATATCTTGCTTTACTGGACTTCCTGGATAAAAATAAACACAACAAATTAAGTGTAAAAAATCAAAAAGAAAATTGTTTACATTTTATTTTATCTTTAGCTAGCATATTATACATCTGTTAAAATACATGCAGGATCAAACAAATGTGCTTAAAATAAAAACGAAACAAAAGCACAAACAAGGGGTTGAATAAGTGCCCAACTCTATTCCCAAGACATTTTGAAAACCATCAGCCAATCCTCCTTCAGAACTATTTAGAAGTAGAATTTATTCCTTAGATACTTACAGCTTTCTCACCACACTTCATAATTCTAACACATTAGTTTTGGCTGAACCAGATGCCAAATGGTTATACAGTACGGAGCAGTCAGCATGGTGGAATGATACAGCATAAGCACATTTCAGCCAAGGCACATACCCTGGGCTCCCAGTTTCCTCACAGCTGCCACACCTCTTCCTAGAACAAATCACACACCAAATACAGTTCCGACAACTGCCTTCCATGTGGTCATAGTAAGGCTCTTAAGACATAGACACATTATATTCTACTCAGGACTAGAGTATGGCACCAGGGATACTTGGTTAATTCTGCAACAGCATGCATTTATCAACAGAATATGTACATACAACTTCCAAAATTAATATTATAAGGTAACTTACAGTAAAAATGTATAGAACAAGAATATAGTGTTAGAGGGAAGAACAAAATATAAGGTTAGATACATATTAAATATGTATTATACCTATGTGATTAATTGTACCCAGAAAGTAAATTGCAATGCATCCATTTATTTTACAAGTATGAGTGAGGCCCTAGTAGATGTCAGGTAGGGAACTTGTCATTGTGATTTAGTGGGGGAAAAAAAGAAAAAGATTTTTTATCTCAAAGATGGAGATAAGTGGACATACATGATAAGTAAGAAAACTATTAAATCAATAAAATTATTATAGATATTTCTTTTCACTATAAATATTAAAATTAGAGAGTAAAATAGTGGAACTTTGAGGAGGGAACTCTTAAATGAGAGGTCAGGAAGGCCTTTCCAAGGAGGTAAGATTTGAGCTGAGACTGAATAACAAGGCTAGGGGAGAGAGATTTGGAGGAAGGTATTCAAAACTAAGAAAACAGTGCAAAGGCTCTTTGGTAGTTTTGAGGAAAAGAAAAATATGCTAGATTATCTGGAACCTAATGATATAAGGTAAGGCTGAATAAGCAAGCAAGGCCTAGATCATCCAAGGCATTGTAGGCCAAAGTAAGGAACTTGGATATATCTCTAAAAAATGAGAGAAATAATGAAATTGGGCTTTACAGTTATATCTGAGCCTCCTAGAAGCTAAGATCTCTAAATTTGCTTCTGTTTCAAGGAAAAATAGGGCAGTCATTGTTATAAAGGCATCCAAGAAAAGAAAAAAAAAATCAACTCAAATTTTCTTCTTCCCATTAACTTGCTTTCTTATTTACTGGATTTTATTCTTGCCTCCCACTCCCAAATTCCTTCATAAATCTTAGTTCCAATTATGGCAGAGAGAGAGACACACACACAAAGACAGAGAGGCAGAGAGGGAGAGAAGAATTCAATGGTCAGTTTTATGTGTCAGCTTAGCTAGGCTACAGTCCCTAATCAAACATTAACCTAGATGTTGCTGTGAAGATATTTTGTAGATGTGAATAAAGTCCATGATCAATTTACTTTAAGTAAAGGGGGTTATTCTAGATAATCTGAGTGAGCCTGATTCAATTAGTTGAAAGGGCTTAAGAAGACAATTTCTTCTTATCAAGGGAAAAATAAATTCCTTCTGTAGACAACTTCAGCTAATGGACAAGGGTTCAAGTACGCCCCTCCTTAATGGACTGCCCTATGGATTTTGGATTTGCTTAGCCAGCCTCCCAAACACGGTAGCCATTTCCTTTAAATAAATCTCTTACAATGTATCTGATTCTGTTTCTCTGGTTGAACTTGACTGATACAAGATGTTAAACTTACTTTGAAGTCGTGCTTTAAAGATAACCTGTGCCAACACTAAAGGGAGTAAAGATACACATAATCCCTTTACTTCTGTGATAACACAATGTGGTTTTAATTATGTAGAAGATGGTGAAAGGAAGAATGGTCAGCTCAGATAGAATGTGGCCAAGTTCCAGTATTATGGCCTAATGCACTCATGGTACATGATAACAAAGTCAGGATCAAAGCTCTAGAGCCCTCACATAATTTGGATGTGAGGGCTACTCTACTCTAGGATACTACTGCTGGAATAGCTTATCACAGTGACCAGCTCCCTCTGATCATGGCCAACCCCATCAAGCCCTCATAGAATTTGGTTTCGCTCTACTATGGCACTTAAGATAGCTTGTTTTCATTCTAGATAGTTGAAGCCATCTTCCTCTTTAGAGCTAGATGTCCTCGTGTTTTTTGGGTTTTTCTTTTTTTAATTTGAATTTATGGGGGTGACATTGGTTTGCAGAACCATACGGGTTTAATATTTTTCTTATGGTAGACACTCAATAAATATTGAATAGAACTGAAATAATCTAGAATGTAAGAGAAAAAAATCACAGACATTAACACTAAACCTTCTTAGTCCTCCAATATCAGCATCATGCTGGTAACCAAAACTATTGACAGTTTTGGAATAAAAGTCCAGTGGCTGTAAGATTCTATCTTGTTATGGGGAGGGAAAAAGTAACCTAGAGTAGTTCCTAAACCCATAAGGGCACAAAGGATTCACCTTTTGTGAAATCTTATTAATCATTTTCATTATCTGGATTCAGATGCTGGAGCCCAACGTAAGACCGACCAGTTCTGAGCCTCCAAGGTTGTGAACCAGAAACCCGCACTTTAAAAAGCTCTAGGTGACCCTGGTGTATGGCACCGCTCAGGAAATCTGACCTAAGAATGTGTTTGTGTGTTTCAGTGGTTTGGAATGTAATGACATTAAAAAACCCAAAATATATACAAGGTCACATTATTCAAAAACAAGATTCTTTTTTTGGTTCTTGATCTAGATTTGCCTCATATTGTGTCAAAGAAAACTCATTCTCCTTCCTTGTGCACACAAGTCCTCTGACTTTCCACGTTCTAGTGCAGGGGCTGTCACACTGAGCTCCTAGAAGCACCTCGGTGGCACCTCAAAGGCGGTAGAACACAGACGAGGCAGTTTCAACCACACAACTCTCTTCATCTATCGCTATTTTTTCTTTAAAAAAAATCACTTATTCAAGAATGTTAATTTGAGAAAATGGCTTCTGCTAACTAAGAAAACTGGTTTGAAAATAATGACACTAGATTTTGCTTCATTTCATTAGAGATCCTTTTTATCTGGTAGGTTATGATTATTTATGGACTCTAACATTAATAAGTAAGTGAAGCGGGGAGATTTAACCTTAATAGTATGTCTTTGGCCTATTTCAAAGCTATTACTTTCCATCTCTCTGGCTAACTGTATTGAGATATGTGATACTTACATAAAATATTCACCCATTCTCCTGGAGCACCTTATCAGATTTGAAGCCTTTTCGTGACTGATTAGACTATAGGAATAACAGCTGGGGATCAGTTGCAACATATTCTGGAAGCAAGGTTTCTTCTTATCCATATCACATCATTCACAAGTTAAAAAAAGAAAAGTTCTGTAAGAGGCAGGAAAAGGATACTCGTTGTTGCCTCCTACCTACATGTCCTCCAGCCCTCAATCCTTCCACAGGAACAAGAAAAATAGCTTTGCAGGTGTGTGCATATGTGTGTGGATAGCATTTCAAGAGCTAAACAGTTGCCTGTCACAGCTGCCTTGGAATTTGCTTCAGATTCTGGCTTCAAATTACAGAAGACGTGAGTAAGGGCACGTCCATGACTCAGTCCTCAACCCTTGCCAAAGTAGTAGTTTTCTAGAAAGAATACTGCAGAAAAAGAAAGTCAGGAAAGAGAAGAGGAAAAGAAACTGCGAGGCACATTTACGACTCCTGCTCATAACGAAATCCTGACATCATGATAAGGAGCACAGGGTCAGAGTGTTTAGGAAAGAGAAATATGCATAATAAGGCCTACCTAACACATTTAAATAGACAGACGGTTATTGATTAAGTTCTGTGCAGTCCAGTGCTTGTACATAAATAAAGCCAGATGTTTAAGATGTGGTTCAAACCTGTATTCTCTCACATCTTCTTGCCCTCCCTCACCACACATTCAAGACACTGGCATTTTGCCAAAATGGCAAGGGGAGGAAAGGGGAAAATGAAGAAAGTAGTTCAGGGGTTACAGGCTTACTGCTCTGTTGATGAGCCGTTGATGATGTATAGTGACTACACTTGGCTTTCATGGCCCCTCTGAGGGAAAGTTAAGAGTTGTAGTTTTCTTGAGGCAGTTGGAATCCTGAAACGATTGTTTAATCATTAAAAATATGTTACATGGACACACACACACATAAATTAACACGTGAATGTGTTAATAAATATGGAGAGAGTGGTTTCACGGAATCAAAGTCATCAGGATTTAAATAAAACTGGGAAATGCTGGGTTACACCAAGCTAAACAAGTTTCCTTACTGCGGGACTGTCAGAGCCTCTGAAATGCTGGCACACATTGTAAATGCTCATGTGAGCGGTATCCTGCAGACTGTCCCTCAGAACAGGTTGACTCAGAGACTTGTGGGATATTATGTGAGGGCAGTGATCTGCAAGGCCCGCTGAGAGAAATGCTACTCCAAATTAACCCAAGGTGTTGGTCTAGTCTCCGGTTGAATTTTCCCTGTGTGAAGAAAATAGCTACTTTCCAGAAAAGTCCATCCTGTCCTACGCAACATCTAAGCCAAATGTAATTTTTCCAACACTGAACCATAACCAACTTCCTTATAACTTCCACCACTGCTCCTGGTTTTTTATTTTGGAAGAACAAAAACAAGAATAATGTAGTCCCTTTTTTCCACGATAACTCTTCAGATATTTGAAGGCAACAATTATATTCCCACAGTCTTCTATTTTGCAAAAACAAGCTTCAGCTCTGAAATGAATGTGTCAAATTACATGCTCTAATCCTGTGTCTGAATGTCTCCTTTAAGAGAATGCACCCCAAAATGAACACAAAAATTCAGGTATGCTCCCATAGATGCAGTCCTAGATCTCGTCAGTTTTTGTCTGGCACCACGTCTTATCGTTGATTCCCATTAATTTACTAAAACTTTCGAGACCTTCTCATAATTTTTGTGGGTAAACGTGAATATACATGAGTTTGGGGGGAATGTTAGGAGAACATTAGTCCATTCGATTCCATTTGTCCTCCATCGCGGAGACTCTGCTGCACAATAAACTGGTTGTCTTTTCTCAGTTATCTTATAAAGTCAGTTTCATGTAATTTTATCATTTTAAGAGAATGGGGTACACTACTCAGAAGGTTACTACTAGAGTCCTCCTTCCAGTTTAATACTAATTCATTAATTGATACCACATAAATCCTTTCAAGCAGTAAAAAATGCACACAATACCAATCAGAAATCACTTCTCTATCTGGTTGTGAATTTAGAATACAATTAAAAATACTGTCAAATGCCTTCTGAAATTTGGATATTAATCTGTAGTGGTTTCTTGATCTGCAAATCTAAGTAGCTAGTCTCATTGATGTAGGTAATGCAGTTCTTATTAGTCACCATCTACAGCATCAATAATAGCGCCACCACATAATCTGATAGGAGTGTCGTGGGAATAGTATGATGTTAATCACAAGTCTCCAAAGGAAATAGGCTGTCAACAGATAAGAAGTCACTCCAAAGACAGGAGAGAAAGTACTAAAGAAAAAAATCACCATAGTCATGATAACAGGCAACCAGTGCACAACAAGCCTTTTGTTTTTGTTTTTGTTCTCTATTAAAAAAATACAAATGAGAAAAGAGGGGACACAGAATTTTTATGGCATTAAAATAAACAATGTCATTTCAGTGTAAGGATTAAACAATTTGCTCAACTTTCTTACCACTAGACTCCTCAGTTTAAAAAAAAATAGATACTAATTCTGGGTGATTTTACTTAAAGAGCAGCTGACTTTGAAAAGTTATAGCTTAGTCTATTTTCTTTAAAAAAAATAAGAGAAACAAAAGAAATCTTCTGTTTGGAAAATCCAAGTAGTCTTATCACTGCCGATCTGGAAAATCCCCAACAATTTAATTGAAACAAAAAATAATGAAAACCTGCAACAATTGTTTGTCATTTTAAGGACAAATATTACTTTCAAATCACTTTCCCTCCTCAAGATTTAATCTGCCAGGTTTCTGCCTACAGTGAATTCTCACAGCTGAGTTAGGATCCCCCAAGAAAGGGAGCTCAAAAGAGAAATGCTGAGGGAGGCACTGCAGCCAAGCAGGCGTTTCAGCTGTGGAGGAGGATGGAAAATTTCTGAGCACAAGGTTTTCCCCTATCAGGCCTGGGAATGCCATTTTGAAAGGCTTCTTCTCCCATGTGTTCTACTTATGCTGCCACAAGAGTCAAATCTTACAACCAAAAAAAAAAAAAAATGTCTTGGGGGATCACAATTTTGTTCCTGGTAACAGACACTCTCAAAAATAAAGAAAAAACCAGAGAGCTGAAATAAACAAACCATGAGGTTGAAAATGATTACCGCAGGGTAATGATTGTAGTTAACTAACATTTATCGAGATCTCGCTCTGCGCTCAGCACTGCTGTTCTCCAGAAGCGGAGTGCTATTGGGTTGGCCAAAAAGTTCATTTGCTTTTTTTTCCCATAAAATGGCTCCAGTAGCATTTAGCTGTCTTGAACTTCATTCAAGACATTTTTGTTACATTGTGTTGTGACAGCTAGACTACCAATGTGCAAAATAACTTATCAAAATTGGTGAATTTTTGAAGCCATTTTAATATTGAAGATGGAAGAATATAAGCAATGTTTCTGGCATACTAATTTCCAAAGTTACTATGATTTTTCTCCTGTTTTCTTATAGAAGTTTTAAACTTATAATTCTTACACTTAGTTTTATAAGCCATCTGAGTTAATTTTTGTATACAGCATGATATAAGGATTGAGGTTAATTTTTTTTTGCACAGGGCTATCCAATTTTTCCATCACCATTTGCTGAAATAATTATTCTTTTTCCATTGACTTATTATGGTACCCTAATTGAAAAGCAATTGACCATACATGTGGGAGAATATCACTGGACTCCATTCTCTTACGTTCTTAACCTCTACACTACGTTACACTCCAAGGCCACTTGTGCAACCAGGAAGGCACTGAAACAATGCCCTATCAGAGCTCCCCCATGCTTTAGTTTTTAAATGCTTACTTTATCATCAATAAGGCAATTTAGGTAATGAAAGAATCTGGCTTATATAATTATGGTGGTCAAAAGAGGAATTTTAATTTTGAATAATCTAAAGGTGAACTGGCTTCATTTCTGAAGATCTGATAAAGTCACCGACAGCTACTCAGTCTGATTGGAGCATCAAGAGAGAGATTGACTTTGTCTTGGTGAGTATGTGGGGAAGGGGAAGATCACAGAATCTCAGCCCTGGGAGTGATACTACTGGGCACACAGTCCAGGTGTTTGGCCTCAAGGTCCTCTTTGTCATGTATAATGTCTTTACTCAGTCAGGAAGCTTTGATTGGAACCCCACAGAGAATCCAACCTCACCCCCTCCTCTACACAGGGCAGTCCATTTGTCTATGGACACTCCTCACAGCTTTAAAGCTCTTCCTCACATTGTGCACTTCTATGATCCTGAAACACTCATTTATTAATCCAAGTTTTGAAACTCCACATGGATTCTAGCCATCAGGCTTATGAAGGCACTTTCAGGTACTGCCCTAACCTTCCCTCCCTGCCCAGAATTATGTGTGGGAGCTAAAGGAACTAAGCTTAATATTCCCCCTTCTTCACATTATGGAGTTGTACGCCCCTTCCATCTCATTCGTCATCTTGAATAGATCTACTTTTTCAATATTTTAAAAAAATGGTTAACCCAAAACTAAACACAGTTCTCCAAGAATGGTCCCACAAGAAGTGCAGTGGGAAAGCGAACTGCCATGCTCTTTAGAGCCCCCTAAGCACTCTGCCTTTCTCAGCAGTCAGAGAAGGATGTATGAGGAGGGACCCCCCCCAAAAAAATCAAAACTATCTTCTGGAGGATGGGCCACTTGTAGCACAGGCTTCCCCCACTAGGTGAGTGTTCTAGGAACCCACCTGTATCAGCGCACCAGCTGGCATTGTTGCCACACAACAGAGAGGCTGCGATGGCTTCAGTGAATGTTTTCTCAAAGGCTCTTTCAACACATTTGCCCATTTCATGATGGGTGACTTACGAGCGCACCTGCCCACACTGCGCTGAGTGTTTGGCAGTTTTGAACCAAAAATGGCATGATGCTTGTGCCCCAACCTCCCTATTCACCAGATCTCACCCAGGGTGACAATTTTTTTAAATTTGTTTCTCCGGATGTAAAAAGTCCTTAAAGGGAAACGTTTTGCCAATATGGAAGAGGTGAAACAAAAAATGGCAAAGCACTAAAAGGCACTAAAATCAACAAGTTCGAAAACTGTTGTGGAGCAATGGAAAAAATATCTTGAGAGGTGTATTGCATCAGATGGAGACTACTTTGAAGGTGACTGAGTTTAAACATGTAAGAATAAATATATAATTTTTTACAAATAAATTCCAGGGTTTTGGGGTCTCCTGTCATCCACCTTTCTTGCTCTGTGAAGGAGGGGCTGCAGTCAGTCAGAGGACTAACACGTGTTCCGTACATGAGTAACAAGGGCTGATATCACATGGTTACACTGGAGAATACTGACCTCTCTGTGCTCATAAACAAGCTTTAATAGTGTACTTTAGAGTTAGGAATAATAACCAGGAGCACATAATATATGGTCTCTTGATCAGTAGTCTCCTTACTTATCCAACTTTGTTTTGGTTTGGATGAACACTAAAAATTTTTCAAGTTGATTTTTCTTCTGCCAAAGAATGACGTTATATTTAATTTTTGTAAAACTAAGTTTGAAAATTGGAATTCACATTAATGTGTTTTTAATTACACCCCTTTTACTTGAATAACAACCACATTAACAACAAAAAAAAGGTTTTCAATTCATGTAACAAGGACCTTTAAATGCTAAACAAAATGTAATCAAATTCTGGGACAGTAACTTCTGCCAGACACAAAGTGTTATTTTTCCCTTTCTCTGGTTTCACTAAATACCAAAGGGCCCAGGACTTAGATATGTAAGGCATCTGCTAATTACATTTCAAGAGTCAGGCAATGGTCATAGCTATATTTCACAAAATGATTATATTCTCTTGAAGGAAGTCAAAGATAACTATGTGGGCAATGAAGCAAGTATGAATAAAACAGAATTTGGTTTTCAAAAAGGGAATATGGAATATAATATCATTCTTAATTTTATCCTCCTGGCTTTACTGATTTATATTTTTGGTGGATAATAAGAGTGATCTTTATAAAGTAATACCATGGAATACAGGTCTAACAAGAGCCTCTATCTTTTTTCATTTGGCATGTACCATACTTGTAGTTAGGTATGATTTGTGTATTTATCTTGTAGACTGAATGTTTATGCCTCCCCCTGACACATACGTACCAATTCATATGTAGAAGCCCAAGCCATATTGGGAGAAAGGCTCTAAGAAAGGTTACATGACGGCCGAAAGGTAGGACTCTGATCTATATTATTAGTGTCCTAACAAGAAGAGACATCAGAGAGCTCTATCTATCTCTGTCTCTCTCTATCTCATCTCTATCTATGTGTGTGTGTGTGTGTGTGTGTGTGTACTAGGAAAGACCATGTGAGGACAGTTAGAAGGAAGCTGTTCTCACCAGAAACTTCATCAAAGGGAGCCTTGGTGTTGCATCTAGCCTCCGGAATTGTGAGAAAACAAATGTCTGTGATTAAAGCCAACCAATCTGTGGTATTTTGTTATGGCATCCCCTCCTGTCCCCTCTCCCCAATGTACTGAAACAAGTTAAGCAGGTATTTCCCTCAAGAAGACTATAGGCAGTCCCATTAGGGCAGCTAACGCCTCCGTTTGGTTCACAACTGTGTTCCCAAGTACTCAACACATGACTCCACATAACAGTTGCTCAATAAACATCTACAAAAAATTATGCACTTTTAACTAGAATTGTTTTGAAATGAACTTTGGGGAACCTTTATGTCCTCTTTTTTTATACAGGATATTTGATATTGGGAATCTCTATAACCAGTTCTGAGACAGATACAGATATGTGTGTTGGGTGCGGGGGCAGTGTCCTCACACCGACAAGCAATTCTTTGGACACCAACTTGGTGTCCTACAATTTAAACCAATTCTAACATTATCTACCTGGATGTGGTATCAGATTCCACAGGTTAAGGACTCCGTCTTACGGGTGCTAGTCAGGAGCCCAGGCTGTTAACCTGTACTCCTTCTGATGGACCGATTATAAATCAAAGGTTCTCAACAGACCCTCGTTGGGTTTGATTAATTTGTTAGAGCAGCTCATAAAATTCAGAAAACCTGTTTACTCACTAGGTCATCAATTCATTATAAAGGGATATGACTCAGGAGCAGCCCAATCGAAGACAGGCATAGGGCGAGATACCCGGGAATGGCACAGAGCTTCCATGTCCTCTTTAGTGATGCCACTCTCTCTGCATCTCCGTGCATTCCTCGACCCAAAAGTTTTCAACATCCAGTCCTTTTGGGGTTTTGTGGAGCCTTCACTACATAAGCAGAATTGATTAAATCACTGGCCATTGGCATTTGAGCTCAATATCTAGCCCCTTTCCCTTTCCTGAGATGGGGGCTGGGATTGAAAGGTTTAACTCTTTAATCACAAGGTTGGTTCTCTGGCAACCAGCCCCCATCCTTAGGTTACCTAAGTACTTTCCAAAGGTCACCTCATTAACATAGAAAAGACACCTTTACCACTCTTATCACAGGAAATTCTGAGGGTTTTAGGAGCTATGAGCCAGAAACGAAGGATAAAGATCAAATATATATTTCTTATAAATCACAGTACCACGCTTGAAAATTCATATTTAAAGGGAACATAACTTCAAGGTGTGGATGATAATCTAGGTTCATTTATCCCTAGTTAAGAGTCTTAAACCTAACTAAGGTTCAGGTATCAACAGAAACGACCAAGACTTTTTCCTGGCTGCAGGCCATTGGGACGCCTTACACATGCCAGGCCAGAATCTATTTCCGCATGTCCAGGAGGCAGGGTTAGAAAGGCGCAGGCAGCTGCTCAGGCCTCCCCATGTCCTCTGCCTGGGGAACGTCCTCAAATCCACGCTCTGCTCTGTCTTTCACAGGCTACACTTCCCAGGCTTTAACTCTCAGACAGACCCTCCCCCTTCACCACAGCCTAGGAACATGTCTTTGGAAAAAGTGACCTCATCCCAGGGTAACTTGGGTTCACTTACAGCAGAGAGGGCTGATGAAGCTGCTGCCAACCTCAGACAGGGAGGAGGGGGAGGAGGGGAACTGGAGCCAAAAGAGGTGGAATTTGCATTACCTACAAATCAATTTTAAAAAGTTGGGAAGATTTGACTTTACAGGTCTTATCCTTTTACATAATGATGGGTAGTTTGGAGTCCTGCTACTCAAGAGTGTGATCCTCAGACCAGAAGCAGAGGCATTAGGTGGGAACTTGTTAGCAACGCTAATCTCTGGCTCTACCCCAGACCTACTGAATAGAAGCCACATTTTAACAGAATCATAAGGGGGATTTATGCACACATGCAAGTTTGTGGAGCACTGGTTTGAAAGTGTAGGTGTAAGAGCTGGGGAAGACTAAGTCCCGGGAGAAAGACCTGAAACCACCAGTTCCGACCCCTAGTCAGGCCCTGGATAAACTCTTTTGTCCCTCTCACAGCTCTCTCCTGATGACGACCCGCCCCCCGCCCACACCCCCCACCCCCGCTCTTGCATCAGGGCTATTTCCTTCTCTTGACCCCTGGGAACAGAATCCTGCGTCTCCCCCCTATCTGAAGCAAGCATTTGGTCCTTTGGGAGTTTCCTATAGATAAATAATGTGGATGCTGAGAAAGAAGAAAGAAGCTGCCACACACCTGACCTCATGGGATCCTCCTGTAAGAGACGAAATTCAAAGTTGCTGAAGGATGGTGAAAACAGAGATGGTGTGGTGTGAGTTCTTTGTTTGAGGCAGAATTTTAAATTCATCTCCCTTTCAATAAAAAGGCAAACTCTGCCTAAGAAGAGCATCTTTCCATAGAAACATGAGAGTGAGGAGAAAGATGAAGGAACAGGAAAAGTATCCAGTGGTACAAACCCACTTTCAGAGTGTAAGGAAGATGGGGAGGGCCACCATTAGGGGCTCCTCCCCTCTCTTTCTCTCTCTTTCTCAGTCACTCCCAGCACTAATACATAGCTGACCTTCAGCCTGAAATAGTCAGAAATGAGAAAAGAGTTTGGGATCTGTCTTTGGAAGACGGGGGTAGCAGAGATAGAGAAGCAGCTGGGGCAGATCAAAAGCAGGATGAAAAGCCTTCATTAAGCAAACCCCTGCCCAAATGTGCAAGGAAGAGCATGAGAATTCCCAAGATCAGCCCAGCTGTTCCAGATTTAATATAATTGAGGAGCGTTCATACCTTCTACGTATCCCCTTAAGGGGCCAGCGCAGTGCCTTATATGTAGCTTTCAATCCAGGCCTGGGAGCAGGCTTGTTGAAGGCCTGCTCTTTTTCCATTAAGACGGTGATAAGCTGTACTCTCCAGTGTACAGGTAAGGAGCATTTATCAAATTCTTATGGATGGATTTTTTAACCTCATGGTGAAGTTGACGGGTCCTGGTGACCTTCTGGTTGGTGAAAGTATGCCCTAAAGAGTGGTGAAAATTGCTGGAGTCCACAGCAACTGTAAGAGACACACCCTTAAGAGTTTGAGTCAAAGTTCGGGAATTGAACGGGAAGGAATGATTTCAGGAATGTGAGAAAAAATTTGGTAACAGAGTAGGAGGGGAGAAGAAAGGGAGTTGACTGGGAATAGAAACAATGGCATGTTTATATCAACTTAGAGCAAAGGAGGTTCAATTGCTCTGACCTGTTCAACAACATGCTAGAAGCTGAGGGTAGAAAGGCCCACATTCTTTGCTGATACAGACAGCAAGTTATAGGGGAAATATAAAAATGTCAGCAAAATTCAACTTTTGCTTTAGCTACAGCTGTTATTGTAACCCTGTGCAAAGGGTCACAGTGTTCTGTCCCTTATGACAAAAGGATGTTGGGAAAAGACCAGAGAATGCGCCACACAAAGGAAACTCACCAAACAAACTCACCACGCAAAGGCCAGATTTCATTCCAGAGGAAATCAACTGGCTTTTGCTAGAGTCTTTGTAGTAACACAGAGTGTAGCTTCCTTCTTTTCTTGCTGTCCTATTGTTACTGGACAGGGACCTGGCCCTCAGTGGGTCTGCCTAGGGCCGGCGGTAGTGTGTAGGTTCTTGACTTCGTGTAGGAAAGATTTCACAATACGAGTCCAGGTGACTATGAGGATCCATTTATTAGAGCTGGGGACAGTGAAACAAGGAAGGGTTTAGCACAGAGGAAGCGACAAGAGAGTCTAGGCTGGGCTGCCTTTGTCCACTGGGAAGTCAGAGAAAAGGGGGCCCTGGGGACAGGTTCAGGAAATTAGCGTGGGACAAGCTGCCAGCTGCCAGCTGCCCTAGAGTTTAGGAGATATGTGCCTGTGGGGAAAGAAATGTAGGGGAAGAAGAAGGGAAAGGAGAGGCACCGGCTGCTCAGCAGAATATGCATCAGTTCTCCAGGTGTGTCCTTTCAGGGTCATGGGCTCCGCTGACTGCAGCTGGGGTCTTTAGTCACTGCAGTTGGCTCTGGCATCACCCAACCAGTTTTGCTGCTTTTGGGCCTGGGGCTTAAATACACCCAAGGTCTAGATGTCACCTCCAGGGAGGAAAGGCCAGGGGAGGAGAGGTTACCCGGGGGGTGAGGTCCTTGTTTTACCAGTTTTGCCCCCTGCCAGGCACTCTCAGACCTGGTGACCATCTGCACCTGGCTGTAAATTGCTTGGCCAGTTTGTTCAACCATCTATCTCGGTTTTCCTGTTCCATTTGCCAACAACTTTTCCTATCTTCTTACTATCCTGTCTCACTATTAGCTTAATGGTTTATGGAGGCTCTGCTTTCATAAAACCACTTATGGACAAAAAAGGGGTCACATACTAAACCTGACAAGCTCAGGGAAGGCCTGTATGGTGGCCTTAAAAACTCAAAGGCTGAAAGGAAACACATATTATGGTTCGAATGTAAAAACTGTCTCATGGGTCATGGTGGATAGTCACATTCTGGACCTGTAGCTTCCTTGACAAAGGACAATCTTTATCTCAACTAAGCCTGTCTATTGACTTTTTTTTTCATCTAAGATAACATACCTGTAAAATGTCAGAGTAATCAAAAATTTTAAAAAATATTTAAATAAAATGTCAGAATAATCTCCTATTCCAGATCCCTCAGGGTGCAGCTTCCCACCAAAGCAAGAGACCCCAGAAGCCTTCATTGTTATCTTTTCCCCTGAGTACCATCTGTATGTGCTGTAAATGTTAATTACTAACTACCCAGTATCCACCAATGTAAAAGAAGTGTGTGTCTCTCCGTTTTACTTTTTATCGAAGCCCAGGGATTTCCCCACTTCTCCCACCCCCTTAATCTACTACTAATGGATTTCATGTGACCCCTCCTTACACCTAATTTTGATTCTAATATATAAAATAAGCTGCAAAACTGCCATTCTTTGGAGAATTTTCTCAATCCACTGAGATTTTGCTTCCCTTTTCTTACGCTAGACATTCTTTCATCGACACACGTTTCTGGATTGCCTCCTGATACCCAGGCCTTCCCTTGAACAGAAGCTGGGCCAGAGAGAGAGCAGGTCCACACAAGCAGCACTTGCTCTTCGCACCTAGTGATGCCACCGTGGCTTCCTACCCTGTGCTCCTGTAGCTGTGCGGGCATGGCTCTATCCCCCACCTGTGCCACATAGCATAATTATATCTTCATGCCTGTCTTCCCCACTGACTGTGTCCCTTGAGCAGTGGGTCTATGTACTCTGTACTTTTATAAAGCTGGCACACATAGTAGGTGTTCAGTATGTGTTTAGAAAACATTATAGAAACAGTCTCCATGAGTTAGGGACTCCCAGCACAGCTGTGCCAGACAGTGGCACTCCCAGCACAGTTGGATCAGGCAACATCAAAGCACATCATTGTTATCCAACCCTGGAGAATGGAAAATTGGAAAGGTCACTGGTTTCAGTCACGAAGGCCCTTTCCCTCCCCTGCATCTCCAGCCATAGTGTCATCCTGAAAGAAGCAAAGGCTAAGGGAATGAGAAAGTAGGAATTGCCAGAATTGGAAAAAGTGACATTTTCCTCTTCATCATTACATCCTTACCTCATTGCTCTACTCCACCTCCAGGGCCATTCACCTCCACGGCAGCTGGTACCCACACCCTCCAAAAACTCTTGCCACTTATTTCCACTAATGCTGGCCTCCTGTGTCTGGTAGTGCTTTAGGATGGGAAAGAAAAACTGACTGCCAGCTAAGGTACCAGGACAAATACATTCTCGAACTTTCTTTATAATCCATGAGAGAGCCCTAACGATGCTCCATTCGTACTATACCCTTGCTCATAAGTCTAAATGACTTGTTTTTTGCACTGTGGGTATAAGGATGTCTGCTCATAGTCTGAGATCATGTAGCATCAAGGAGTACCATTATGATTTGAAATAAGTTATACTGGGAAACCCTAACAGGTATGGCTTCATTTTTAAGACAAAAGATAAGAAATTTTTACCAGATATGACAGATGAATGAAAGAAAAAATTCAAAGGACTTTTGGACTGATGAAATATAAGGCTTTGGCCAAAATCAAAAGTTTTCTTACAAAAACAGGCTTTATCTAAGTCATTTAAACTTAGGCATCTCTAACATTTTGATGAAAATGTTTTGCTTATGTCTAATCCAATGCCTGAGAAATACCTAGGTTTTGTAATGAATAGCTGGAATTGTTCGCCCTTAAGCAGCCTTTGCAAGAAACAAATATACTGAAATTCACTGCTTTGGGGGTTTCTAAAGTATCCAAAAGTTAAGGGAAAGAAGTAGCTATTAGAAAAATACAATACTGACTGCTACTAGCGAAGCAAAAGGCTAAACCCTAATTTAGGGCATCGGTTATAAAATTAGGTTTATAAGTTGTAAGGAAGTTCATTATCTAACTTGTAACTCAGCAGCCAAAGCTTCCAAGTTTCTGAAAGTTTACAAAATGAGCACAAAATCTGTTCAAGTTCACATATTAATTTTGTGGGAACTAGAGAGACCATGAATGCCAAATCAGACTTAAGAAAAATTTCCTGGATATTTTAAATGGTCAGTGACTCATGGTAGCAGTTTCCTCTCACTTGTTCTAATTCCAACTGACATTTTTATTTTTCAAAAAATGGTTGTCCATTCCTTTGGTCAAGTCATCCTTTCTCTTTTTTTCTTTTCTTTCTTTCTTTTTTTTTTAAGTAAACTGAATGTGAATGAAAAACTGCATCTTAGTCACAATGGCCTAATTTAAACTATGATCTTTCTACTTCTTGAGATGAAGTGTATCCCAAGGCACAAAGCAAAGATGTCATGTCAAACTATAATTTGGTGCTATTTTGTTCCATTGTCTCATAAATATGTGAATCTAATTATAAAAACTTCAGTGAGCTCTGATTGGTGTGGTTCCGTTGGATGGCTCTCATATCGCAAAGCGAAAGGTCTCTGGTTTGATTCCCAGTCAGGGCACATGCCTGGGTTGCAGGTTTGATCCCCAGTCAGGGAGCATGCAAGAGGCAACCAATTGATGTTTCTCTCCTTCTCTTTCTCCCTATCTTCCCCTTTCTCTAAAATAAATAAATAAAATCTCTTTAAGAATACAAAAAAAAAAAAAACAAAAGACAAAAAACTTCAGAAAAATAAGAATGAACTATACACTAAAATTCATCTATTAACTTTCCAGAAATGTAGGGATGAGGAGTAAAGGGATGGCAGGGACAATTACCTTTATCCATATGGGACACAAGGAGCCCGCTTCACCCTTAACTCAGGGCTCTCAGCACAGCCAATGATACTGTTTTTGACCATGGGGCATGAATGAAGTAAGACTGAGCTGGAACCAAAAACAAAAGTAAAACTTCTTTCCCGCTCTCCTTTCTTCTTACTTCCCACACAATTGCTTGAGAATTCCTCTTTCAGCGTCTTTTCTTTGGGCCTCAGAACAGCAATCACATAGTGTGCTGTGTTTGGGAATTTACTATGTACTAATCTCAACCAGGGGAGAACTGATGTCTCACAAGAACACACATTCCACTGAAAGGAGCTTATGGTTAGGTCTTATTTAGTACAATAGGGTCTATGTTTTTAATTAAAAAAAAAATCTAAAACCAAAAAACTTCTGGTGATAAGGCAGAGGAGGACAATGGTTGCTCAAGGAAAATAATCAAGAATTACAAAGACCAGAGGTAGGATGATGGCAATGAATGTGGGTATAACCATAAAATTCAGAGACAGAAATACATCACCTAATTTGTGTAACCCCTCCTTCTATACTGCTGCAAAATCTAAAAATACTGAACCTTGCAGAGTTTAATTCTACAATGCCCTGTAGACCATTTCTTATTCTCCATTCCCCTGCCAATGTCCTGCTTGAAGTTATCAGTATCCCTTACTCTTGCCTTCTTCCTACTCATTAAGCAAACTGGTACCAGTTATAACATATTCTTTCCCTAAAAGAAAATCTTTAAGGATTTTTCATTGTCTTCAGAAGAAACATGTACGATGGAAAGGAGAGAACACGTGTTAGGAGCCATGCGAGCCTGGATTAGAACCCTAGTATATCACCCATTGACCTCAGGCAAGTTCCTCAGTCTGTCCAGGCTTCAGATTCTCCCTTGGTAAAAGGGAGAGAACAGCGACTATTTGTGATTGTGAGAATCACAAGAGAAAAAGCACGTAAAATGCCGGGCACGTATTAGGTACTCAGTACATGACAGGTGGACTTTCTCCTCTGCATAACATGCCAATTTACTTTTCCCATCTCAGCATGCCTCTACTCCTCAATGTGCTCCAGTCAAGCAAAGTTACCGACCCCCAAAAGTCCCCCCCAAGCTCTCTGAAATGTCCGTCATCCCTTATCACAGAGTCCTGTATCCACTGTGCTCAAACGCCACCCATCCTTCAAAATTCTGGAATATCATCACTTTGTTCTCAAATCCTTCCATATTCCTTCCATCCCTAATCTTTCCCTGTGACTCTCAGAGCTCCTTATGTGTACCTGTCTTTGGCACTTCTTGGTTCCGTTCAAATACATATGACATATCATATGCCCTCCAACCATATCCTTGATGAAAATATTTTATTTCATTCTCTAATCTCAAAGCACCTTGCATGAAATAGCCCAATTTAATAAATTCAAATTAAATAAATAAATAAAATAATGTCTCACTCTGAAGAACTAGCCCTTTTGACTGAAATCCAATGGGCCATACATTATTGTTGCTTGAATACAGAATATCTATACTTGTATGTCATGGGCTTAATGGGTTTCCAATGAACACTTATTGATTAATAATAATAACCCTGGTACTATTATCATGCATGACCATTGCATTTTAAAAGCAAAGCTAGGCTGCCTGTGTTCAAATTCCAGCTCTTCTTACTATGTGGCCTTGGACAAAGTACTTAATATTTTTGTGCCCCTAGTTTTGTCACCTGTAAAATGGGGCTAATAATATCTTGCTTCAACATATGTGCTTTCTTCCCCCATCAATACAATCATCTCTGATATCTGCAAAACCCACCCTCCACCTGATTTATCACCAAGACCTTCAACTGGGAGAAGATCCCTGAGGTAATAAACTGATGAGAAGAGACTATCTAAGTGGGATAATATCAGCATTAGGAACGAGAATAAGAGTGTGGAGACAGGCACTAGTTGGGAGCTATGTACAAATCCTATTCAACAATTTTCTTTATGTTGAGTTCTGAGCTTCCATTATTAAAATCTTTATGTATTTAAAGAAGTTATGCCAAGCTATTCTTCTTTTAAACCAGTATGTTGTACCTAAATCAGGTTTTCCAATAAATGGTTCTTGAGTTATTTCACTTTTAAAGTTAATAGTTCTACCTTTATAAATTTTTTCACAATCTATGAAAAACATGCCATGTGTGAAATACAGCCACTGGTAAAAGACAGGCTGCTTCTAGTTATTCAGTGAGAGATAATCTGCAGAGAGCAGAAGTTGTGGATTATTAAAATGCAAACAGTAATTCTGACATGAAGAGATGCAGAATTAATCATTTCCATACATGAGCACAGGCTCCTACTTCCTAAAATGCCAAAGGCAAAAGCAAATGTTCTTGGGACAAAGGTCGTGGGCTAAACTCTTGCTCTGGTCTATGCATTTGGCTCGTATATTAGGGACAAACTGTGGTACTAATATTTCTCTTTAATTAGGACAACCATACCAGATAGTGCTTGATAAAAAAGTTATTTTTAAAATTCATATCTGCAGTTGCTTCCAGACTTCCATTTCACATTTTCTAAGTTTGAAAGGTTCTATTTACATACTTAATGTTTTATTAGATACCAGCTGGGTGCTTTGTCAGAGATTCAAATAATAGTGCTCTAATAAGCTTTCCACCTATTGTTATGGTTGTTGATATTATAGTTAATATTATTCTTGAAATGAGTGCAGCCTATGTGGTGACCAAGAGAAACCCTTTGAGCTGTCCCTTGAACTCAAGCTGCCACCAAGTTCTGCAGGGAGAGGGTTGGGAAGAGAGAGGCAGAGGCCTTTGAGGGGCAGGTAACTTCTTAACTACTTCCTACAGTGAAGAAAATGCTGCCTCTATTCTCTTTCTGTCATGAGCTAATTTTTTTTTTAATTAGTTGATTTGAGAGACAGAGAGAGAAAGGGAGGGAGAGACAGAAACATTGATTTGTAGTTCCACTTATTAACGCATTCATTGGTTGATTCTCACATGTCCCCTGACAGGAATCAAACCCACAGCACTGGCATATCGGGACGATGCTCTAACCAACGGAGCTACCTGGCCAGTGCTGTCATGAGCTAAATTTTAACTGTTTATATTTAACCAAACATCTATTTAAACAGTTGCATTTAAATCCACCCTAAATAAAAATAAAAGTAATTTTAGAATAGACATCTTCAATAACAAAGTTCTGGACCCATTCAGGTACTTTGTTCCTGGTCTACTCTGAGGGGAAGTCAGGAAACAGGGTAATGCTGGAGGGGCAGGTGAGTCACATCAGGATGTGAATATTAAACAGGGGAATGTTCTGTAACTTGAATAAATGCAATTGATATCTCAAATATGTTCCCAACCTTTGTGCATTCACATATGTATTTATTTATTTAACCTATTTTTATTGAGACTCAGGGTGTTCTAGGCACTCTGACAGACATAGGGTGCAGAGTGAAAACTGGCACAGCCTCAAAATTCACTGAGGTGACCATCTGACTGTGTCTAGTACTTACACAACCAAAGATGCCCACATTTTAAAAAGATAAAATTTGAATCATTCCGTATAGTTTTGTAAATCTTGCCTAAATTAAAAAGATGTCTCGAGCATGTTCCTGGTAGAGCAAAGGAACAGGATGACCTATCAGAGGACATAAGGTAAGCCTTCCTGATTTGTGCCAATCAGGCTTCAGATGCAGCAAAAATTCCAAATGTACTGCAGGCTCATTAGGCACAAACAGGAGACTGAGCTATTCAGCAAATTCCCCCTTTAGGGTCAAGCCTGCTTTTGCATAGAGAGTCTGCAGTCTCGGTTTCTGGTAGAGTGGCTCCCTGAGGCTGGAGGATTCCATGCCAAAAAACCCCTTGTGCCAGAATACAAGATGTCTAGGGTCTCCAGGAGAGCATGAATCAAGATTCTCCCAGGATCGGGACAGGCAATGTCGGCGCTTCTGAGATTGCCTGGTTCTTCACTAAACCTGCTTTCATCCCGGAAACAAAAGCTGGAGCATATTTTCCAGCCCATCTGCATTAACTCAGGCTGCAAGGCTGAGGGAGAAAATGGACTATGGGTGCACGTGATACATGCCCTTTCCTGGCCAGGCCCACAGAAATCTCGCATGTAAATTTGAACTGCTTCTCTCTCTCTCCTGCCTTATCTACCAATTACACTGTGAATACCCAGGATGACTTTGGATGACATTTATTGAAGGTGTCATAAGGACAATCAGTACTCCCCACCACCACCCACCACTACTTGGATTTTATATGAGAGACAGACTTTTATTTTTTAAGCCATTAGGAGTGTCTCTTTTATAAAAGCCAGTTATATTAATCAATAAAGACAACATATGTGTGTGTGTGTGTGTATATGCACACACATATGTACCTATATGTAAATATAGATATACACACACATGTATATTTAACTATATATATTTGGTCCAGCACAAGTAACACCCCTTTTTATTACAAAATCATAAGCATGTAATTCTGTAGCATAACAATATTACACTCAAGCAAGCACACCATGACATTTTAGGTGAAATGTTCAAATTAAAACTCTAAATTATTACACCCATATTATTACCCTACCAACCACGCTCAAGCAGCCCTTACCTCTGCGGGACCTTGAACATAGTATCTGTTCCTATGGAATTTTAACTGAAGGCTCACTCTCTTCAGCCAAAACCTTGGTCAATATAACATTCAAAAAGAAACATTAAGTTTGGTTTATTTTGCCATTTCCTTAACTTTATATAAAATGTCCTATCAATATTTGGTCATCAAATCTGCCTTTGTCACCAGGATATGAGAAAGGCATTCTGGGCTACTGCATAGCTGCCTATGTGGTCTTCCACCAGTATGTACTGCAATCTATTGTCTATATACCACTTCTGAACAAATCTGATAGTGAAATTCCTCTGCTTACAAATCATTTAAGGTTTACCACAGACTGTACAAACTTCTTATTGTGCCATTCAAGTTCATGCTCAGTCTGGCTCCAGCCTGCATCTCCAGCCTTGTCTATTCAGAGTTCCTGAAGAAGCCAGAGAGCCCTCACTGTGTTTTCACTCATGAGGTTCCTCCCATCGAAGTGTCTTCTGACCACCTTCCCTCCTGCCATGCAACAGCCAGCAGGTCGCTGGCTAAGCGGTAATTCTCTCCGCTTTGTTCACCAGTACTTCATCTGTCCATTTTACTATAATTTGTATTTTTTTTGTAGCTGTCTCTGCCATCAGATTCTTAGATTTTTATAGAAATGATTAGAGTCAAATCTTTCTTTTTACTTAGTGCAATTCCTGACATATGACATTTATAAATTATTTATTGAATAAAAAGAAAACGAAGGGTGGGGGAGAGAAGGAGGAGGGATGAATATAAATTGCTATGCAACTCTCTTTTAGGATCTCCACTCTAGGACTCTGAACTCCATGTTTCTTGTATAGACGCAAAGAGACAAATCCTTAGTATTCTTTCTATCATTCTTTTCTCTGAGTTTTCTTTTGGATAAGTTGTAATTCTGTGTTATTCTCTGCTATTTAATATGAATTGACATAGGATGTTGACACATTTACCTACTAAGCATCTTACTTATGATTCTTCCTACCCATAAGGACCTGATAAAAAGGACTTTTAGTTATTTACAAGAGCTATCTAAGAAAAATTTTGTGACTCACTTACAAAACCCTTTCTTAGAACTTTGAAGAGGATGTTTTGTCACCAAACATTCTGAAAGGACATTAAGATGAAAATTAACATGGTTGAACTGCAACAAACAAAACTACAAGCAACAGCTAAATAACAAGAACTAGGAAGAAAGTTGTCAAGTGAAGCTTGTCCCATCCTCTGAGATACCATAAAACTTCGGATACCTTAACCCCAGTGGTCACTCTGTAGGTTCCTGGTGGTCTGGCCACACAAGAGTGTGCTCACATCACTGGACACATAGATAATGGTGAAAAGGTATTCCCCTCTCTTTTTCTCTCAAAAAAAATTGTTGGGTCTTAAAATGCCAGATTTAGTAAACTGGGCTTACACCAAACCCTAACTTATGCCACAGCTGAACAGTGTCCTACTTTTCAACATTTATAAGGCCCTGGCAAAGACACTTAGAGGAATACTATACAAGAAACCAATTTTCCTTGTAAAACTATTGCTTGCTAAATCTACCAAGGTAGCATTCCTGGATGAAGATGCAGACATAGAGCACTTTTATAAAACCCAGTTGCAATGTCTTGAGGGAGAAGGCTTATTTTAAAGGGTCACCTATTTTGCTCAATGAAAAGATTGATATTTGCTGATCTACAGAACACATATTTTCTTCATTGGCAATAATTTTGAGTTCTCCTACATCCTGATGCTTTTAGATCTAAAAAGTTGAAAATAAAATATAATTTCTAAGACTTTACAAACAAGTTGCAAACAAGCTGCAAACGTTTTGTAAACAACCAGAGTTAATCCTCTATTATGACTCTCTAAACTACTGCTATGTAGACCATCCCATGCTGAGTGGTATCCTGAGAAACCATGGAAAAAATATTTCATATCAATGAGGTCAGTATTTTCATAGGTGGCACCTTAAGTAGTTACAACAAAAAATCCATTCTTTGGTATATTTATCCAAGACAGCCTCACCCATCAGTGCTTTCCACATAGTAGCAGCTCAATAAATATTTGGGGAATTAAGGAATGAATGTCAGCTTCCATGTGGTTTGGCTTTAGACCCTAGAGTGCCTTTTGGAGAAAGTATGCCAAGAAGGGCAAGAAAGCCTATGATGACATGCTCTTGCTTTCTCTTCTGGGACATGGCTGAGACTTTGGTTTCCAATGAAAGAAAATTGCCACCTTCAATACGGGGCCTAATTAGCTCACCAACCTCATTGAGTTGGCATCTGTTGACTTTTTACCAATTTCAGGGCTAGAAACAAAATTGAGAAATCACGATCCCTAGGAAACTTTTCCTAATTTCAAAGTAGATATTATATATATTTATGGGGCATTTCGAGCTCCTTCCATAAGTAACTTTCCTCTTCACCTACCTTAAATGCCCACTGAGCAGAACTCTGTAAAATTTACAATGCTTTTACCTTTCCTCCTTCCCTGTCCTCCTCACAATCTTTACCCTTGCATGTTAAAATTCTCTCCATCTCTTGAACCACTGAAATGTCCAGGTCCTCCAACATTCCAAGGTCCAGTAGAAAAAGAGCCAATAAGGGAGACGGAAAACAGCCAGTCAAATAAAAGGATATCAAGCAAGAGTGAGGGAAAGGAAACCTAGAGAAGGAAGGGCTCCAAGGTGCAATGTCATGAGAAGGAAATGCTACTGGCAGGTCAAGAAAGCTGAAGGCAGATAACTCACCATTATCCCTAGCAAGAAGTACACCACTGGGGACATTTCTGGGCACCCTGGCAGTGGGTGATTTGGATGGAAATCCAATTAGAAGGAGTTGTAGAGAAAATGAGGGAAGTGGAAGTATAGACAGCAAGTACAGACAAGTTTCTAGGACTGTGATAATAGAGGAAAGCGAGGTCAAAGGTGGCTTATTTGTTTTAAAATGTGTGCTTTAAGATAGCTTTGTGAGCTATTGGCAATTATCCAATAGCTACAAAGAAACTGATGATTTGGGAGAAATAAAAATGATAATTGCAAGCATGAAATCTTTAGGATGTCTGGGAGAGCAAGGCTAGACCCAGGGTCCTAGTCAAAATTTTTGACCTCATGTTGATCTCATGTAGAGAGATTATTTTATTTCATTTCACATTATTATTATTATTATTATTATTATTATTGAGCTGGAAGGAAAAGCAGCACTATCTATTTACCTAAAGAAGCTAATGAGCCCTGGCTGTTATGGTTCAGTGGGTTGAGCACTGGACAGCGAAGCAAAAGAAGCTAATGGTCTGATGGAATTGATGATGAAGATGAGACTAATCTCATTTGATAACATCTATTTCATCTTCTTAGAAGTCATGGTGCATTAAAAATACAGAAGGGGTTCTAGTAAGTATGGGGTTCTGGTAAGTACTGGGCTCAACGTTCTTGTCTTGCATTCAGGGTAATAGATCCAGGAATGTCAAGCATATGAGAGATTATCCTGGGACTTCTCCTGGTCATGCTGCCATCCCCTTTCTTCCACAAAATCAAGAGTTGTAATCAGGAGCACCCCATCCAAGGGGGGCGGTGCCCACAGCTACTGCAAGGAGGTCAAAGCTTACAGGACAATAAATCTTGACTTTCTGTAGAGCTATTTCCACTTCCAACATTAAACACTCCTATTTCTCACAAGCCATATTAAGAGCCAGTCTTCTCAAAAGTTATCTTTAGTAAAAAACATATTGTGTGCCTGGAGCAGGAATTTCCATTACCTCAAACTTGCCTCAAATTCCCACCTCTTGCTGCAGCTTCACGTTTCACACTTACGTGATGCCCTCACTTCATTAACTCCTGCTAACTGAGTCCAAAATGTTCGTCTTTAAGTTGACCAGAACAGAACAACATAATCATGTAATGCACAGACTGCACAAGGTCTTCCTAAATGATTTAAAGGCAGAATAAATTAAATCAAGGAAAATAATTTATTAGAGAAATTTTAGAAAGTAAGACGATCTTGGCTCTAATTCTGGATCCTAGCCTGTTTTCACTAGCTTCCAAGAGATCCATCACATCTGACGTACCTAATTTCCCCAGTAAATACCAACGTGTTCTAGGATGACATGTTTGTATGAAAGTTGATGAACCGAGCAAACTCTTACGAGATTCGCTTTAGCTATCATGATTTGTTTTAGACATTCAGGCATGATCCAAAAGTTTACTAGGCAAATGCTGAAATAAGGCTCCTCCAAAAGGCTTACAGTAATTTTGTAATATCCTATTGCAAACCAATAGGCTTTTCAGTACCAGTCCCTACAGGGGATCTGTCACCTAGAATAAACATTAAACTAAAATATTCAATAAGCTCTTTCCTGCCAAATCAGTTAAATCTGCTTGCCAATTTAGGGACACGTAAATGCAGTCTACTTCTGTAATTCCTAGCTAACCCCTTAGTACATTAATCAATGAGAAAATACTACTTGACAGCCACTATGAATTTTTAATATAAAGTTTTTAAAAGATAATTTTATTTATTCCAAATAATCTCAGTAAGAATTTTGAAAGCACTACTGGGCTCATTCATTACTTTCCATTCCAGGAAAGATCATAGTCACCATCTTCTCGTATTATTCATGGGTCTTTTGAAGCATGTATATACATAAATTATATATAAAAATAAGGAAAATAATACCTCGGTAAAACAGACAAAAACATGAACAGTTATCAACAAACATTTTAAAAGATTTTTCATACTGATAATAAAAAAATGCATAATAAGATGAATTTTTTTATCCATCAAATTATCATAGTTTTTTAAATGTAAGTATAATCTAGAAAGCTGGCAGTGCTTCTGGGAGAGTCTCAGCCACTACTATTTAAAGGATTAAGTGATACTGACTTTCTAAAGGACCATCTGGCAATATATACCGAATAGCCTAAAGTGTACATACTATTTGATCAAGCAATTCTAATGCTAGGAATGTACCTTAGGGAAATGACGAGCAAAGAATATTTGAACACAATAATGAGCAACAAGCAATATTTATGAGAACTCGAAATGGCACAAATCTCAAATAACTAGAGTAGATATTTATTAAATAGATTATATATATTCATATACAGACATACCTCAAAGATATTGCAACTTTCATTCCAGACCACCACAATAAAAATTGTTATTACAATAAAGTGAGTCACAGGATTTTTTTTGGTTTTCCAGTGATTATAAAACTTACAGTATAGTATAGTATGTTGCACTATACTATAGTCTATTAAGTATGTAATGGCATTATGTCTAAAAAACCAATGTACATGCCTTAATTTTAAAATATCTCATTGCTAAAAAATACTAACCATCATCTGAGTCTTCAAGTTATCTTTTATCTGCAAAGCACAAGGGATGCCTTTAATAGTTAAACTACAGCATTTAAAAATGTAAGAAGGAGGGCTTCTGGTGAAGATGGCAGCCTAGGCAGATGTGGCTCCCCTCTTCACACAACCACATCAAAACTACAACTAAAATATAGAACAACCATCACTCAGTACCATCAGAACTGAAGTTGAACAGAAATCTGAGAACTCCAGAATTAAAGAAACCACATCCATCCAAACTGGTAGGAGGGGCACAGATGCAGAACAGGCTGGTCCCTCACCCAATGTGTGGCAGATGAAAATTTAGGAGGGATATCTCAGGAGTGAGGAGCCCAAGCCCCACACCAGGACCCCCTGGCCAGGGTTCTATTGCCAGGGAGATAAGTACCCACAATTTCTGGCTGGAAAAACCAGCAGGGATTTAGTCGGTGGAAGAAACTTCTGGAGCCCCAAGCATTTCTACTTAAAGAACCCACACACAGACTCACCTACGCAGACTCACCCCCTCTGAGCTCCAGCACCAGGGTAACAGCTTGAAAGGCACCAGTGGCATAAAAGGAGGAACTGAAGTGTCTGGCATTAAGGCAAGTAGAAGTCATTGTCCCTTTTCTAAACCCTCCCTCCACAGAGCCAGCAAGCTGGTGTCATATCTGAGACTCCATCAACCTGGCTAACATTGTTTGACCCATCTGTGAGATCCCCAGAGACTCTGTCCCACCCAGCTTACTGGTCCATCCAAGCTGCTTTTCCATATGAATGGCTGGTCTGGGCTCATGTTTCTCAACTTCGTAAATCCTATCAAACAAGCAACAACTGGCCTCAGTGGGCCCCAGGTCCGGCACTAGCAGCAGCCAGGCTAGATTCAGAGCTTGGCATCATCTGGGAATCTCCAAGCCCAGCACAAAGTAGCAGCCATCTCAGATTGCTTTATAGGTCAGGCAGGGTGGCCCTGGGAAAAACACAGGTGGAAGCTGACCTTGGCTTGCACCACCCGGGAAACCCCAGGGCCAGTATACCCAGTGGACAGCTACAGGTCATGTCGGAGTACCACCACCTTGTCCCTGCACAGCTGATCCTGCATGGAGGGTGGAGATTAGTGATCGGTGGTCACATCCAGTCCTTTGTGGCTGAATGGCATGGGTAAAATGCTCCCATTCCCTTACAAATAGGAATCAAGGCTCAACTACAAGAGGACTGTGTACTCAGCCCACATGAAGGGTACACCATGAGTACCCAGCTTGGGTGATAGGGGAGCTGTGCCACTGGGTCCTACAGGACACCTAATACATGAGGTCACAGTACTAAGACACAGAGGCAAAGCAGCTCTACCTAAGACATAGAAACAAACACAGGGAGGTTGCCAAAAGGAAACAAAGAAACATGGCCCAAATGAAAGAACAGATCAAAACTCCAGAAAAAGGCCTACACAAAATAGAGATAAGCTATCTATCAGATGCAGAGTTCAAAACACTGGTTATGAGGATGCTCAAGGAACTTGGTGAGGGCCTCAACAGCATAAAAAAAGATCCAGTCAGGTACAAAGGACACACTAATTGAAATAAAGAACAATTTACAAGGAAATGACAGTAGAGTGGATGAAGCCGAGAATCAAATCAATGATTTGGAACATAAGGAACAAAGGCAAGGAATCAGAGCAAGAAAAAGGAAAAGGAATCCAAAGAAATGAGGATTGTATAAGCAGTCTCTGGGACAACTCCATATGGTCCAACATATGGACAACTTGATATGGTTCATTCGCATCATAGGGGTGCCAGAAGGAGAAGAATAAGAGCAAGGAATTGAATATCTATTTGAAAAAATAATGAAAGAAAACTTCCTTCATTTGGTGAAGGAAATAGGCATGCAAGTCCAGGAGGCACAGAGAGTCCCAAGCAACATGGATGCAGAGGCCCATGCCAAGACACATCATAATTAAAATGCCAATGGTTAAAGCTAAAGAGAAAATCTTAAAAGCACCAAGGGAAAAGAAGTTAGTTAATTCCAGGGGAATTCCCATAAGACTATCAGCTGATCTGTCAAAAGAAACTTTGCAGGCTAGAAGGGACTGGCAAGAAATATTCAAGGTCATGAAAAGCAGGGACCTACAGTCAAGATTGCTCTACCCAGCAAAGATATCATGTAGACTTGAAGGGCAGGTGAAGAGCCTCCCAGACAAGACAAAGTTACAGGAGTTCATCATCACCAAACCATTATTCTATGAACTGTTAAAGAGACTTATTTAAGAAAAAGAATATCAAAACTATGAACAATAAAATGTCAAAATATATACATCTATCAGCAATTGAAACTAAAAAACAAACTAAGCAAACAAGAATAACAGAGACAGAATCATGGATACAGAGTGTTTTGATGGCTGTCAGTTGGGAGGGCAGTGGGTGGGAATGTGTGAAGAGGTGAAAGGATAAGAAATATAAATAGGTAGTTGCAGAATGGCCATGGGGATGTATAGTACAGCATAGGAAACGGAATAGCCAAAGAACTTATACACATGACCCATGGACCTGAACAATGGTGGGGGGATTACCTGAGGGATGGGGGAGTACAGGGTGGAGGGGGCAAAAGGGGAACAATTGGGACACCTGTAATAGCATAATCAATAGATATAATTAAAAAAATAAATAAATAAAAATAAAAATGTAAGAGGTATCATTTTATATTTGTATTCATAAAAGCTACAGGAAGACATGCAAAATATGATTTAAAGTTTGTATATATCCCACATATATGTGTATATATATGCATGTGGTATATGTATATCTGAAACAGTTTATATTAAAATGTTTGGAATGGGTAGGTCTAGGTGACGACGTTGAGTATTGATTATTTAGATTTCTTTGTGTGTTCTGCTCCTCTGTATTTTGCAAATTATCTACACTAAACATGTATTAGTCCAGAAAAAAGTAAATATTATTCTTAAACCACTACTGTAATGGTCGCATATCAGAGTTACTATCTCCCTGTGTTACTTTAAACTGCATTTATAGCACTCTGAAAACAGCAAAAACAAAATTACATGATAAATACAGAGAGAATGTAAACAGTAGCACAATCAGCCCTGTAAAAACACTGATTATCAGGATTTGGCACTAATGAGCAGACCTATCTAATTTGGAATTATGAAAAGGTTGCATGTGATGGTAAACAGTCTTTGTTAAGTGAATGCACACTGTAACTTATAAATTTGCACTCTCCTGTGTGTGTATTATACTTCAATCCAGAAGATTAAAAATAACTCTGGCCTTTGACCCCTGACCAGCTTATTACAGGCTGGATGCAGAGCTAGAAGGAAACCCGACCTCTCTCCCTACTCCTTCAGGGCTACAATAAGAAATGCTACAATGGCTGGAATGTCGTTCCATGGCTGGACAGCCCCAATAAGCCCTAAATTCTCACAGTGAACCACAATCTTCCTCTTCTCAGCTTCTAGGCAAGTCTGAACTAATCAACTACAGGAATGCTCAGGTGGTAACAGGATCATCAATCACTAAGGCCTAGAATGCATTCTGCCATTTGTCCCAGCAATGGCGGTTACGACAGTAGCTCTGGTGGGCATGACTGAAGGATGATGACAGCACTGTGTCCAGAAACTGCTGTGTGGTCTACAGAAATAGGACAAGTGCAAAAAGTAAGGCCGGAATTTCTAAGGCTCAGCTGATGGTAAACTGAATTTCTTTTTCGAAAGGCGGCAGTAAAGTGGTTATGGGTGTCTAATACATGCAAGCTGAAGGAGGAGATGCTTGCAATAATGGAACCAGATGGGTCAAGGGCAACCAATGAGTTTTGTTCTTTTTAAACTAAGGCCATGCCACAAATGAGCTACCGATAAGACTAGTGAAGCATGTCTGCAGCTGAAAGGATTTTGCCTGAATTTTAAAAATTATAAACAAAACTTACAAACAATACTTTTAAGTGTGGTTCACTTTTGTGTGGGTCAACTACTGAAGCAGATTATACAGTGAATGATTTGTTATCAGATTAAGAAATACTACTGCACAAACAAAAGATAACTCAGGACACTTGGATTTTAATCTTGAGTCTTCATAAAAAATATATGTAACTAATTAAATCATTCCATCTTGTACTGTTTTAATTTATTCACTAGTGAAGTATAATTGGACTGTTTAATCTTTATTACATTTTCTTAACTTTAAATTTTTTCAATTACAGTTTACATTTAATATTATTTTGTATTAGTTTCAGGCGTACAGCATAGTAGTTAGACAATTACATACTTTATAAGGCGTTCCCCCTGACATCTCTAGTAACCAACTGAACCACTTAATCTTAAACTCTCATTAATTCCAAAGAGACCAAATCTAAACCTAAAACACTATGATTCTCACTTTGTGCATCCTCTTAGTCCCCTTTAATGCAAATAGCATTACAAAGGAAAGATCTGAAGGCAAAATAGAGAGAGGAATGTACACAGTCAAACCCTTGGACAATGAGAACAGCTGTGCCTACAATCACTTTGTTTTACAACTTTTCCTCTTGGTTAGATGGAATTTGTCCTCTGCATGGTGTTGCTCTCCACTCACCCTGGATGAGGACACTTGACAAACAGCACATCCTCCAGACAGTGTTCATCACTCCACAATCACTTGTTAGTATATAAGGTGTGTGGGGTGGGGGGCGATACAGAGGTAAACTTGAGAAACTTGGTTCTCAAGTTGCTCACAGGCTAGTAGTGCAGAGAAAACTAGAACACAGAACAAGTAACTGTCATGCAAGGTGGAAATGAATAAATGCACCTTTGAGGGGTACACAAAAAACCTTATGGGATTTCTGAGAAAGGAAAGCATGCTTCCAAACCGCAGGGCTCAGAGGAAGTTTCCTGAGAGATCCAGCACTGGAAAAGGGCATGGACAAAAGGGTAGGATTAGACATGGGGAGATGAAGTGGAAGGCACGTGGGTACCTGAAAAGGATGAGTGGAAGGTCAGGCTGAAAGACTGGATGGGTCAGAGGGCCAGACCCTGAAAGCCTTGAATTCCAGGCTAAGGCAGTTAAGAGTCTTTCTACTGCATCGGCATTGTTAGATTTGTATTAGAGGAACAATGGGAATGACGTAAATTAACCCAAGCCTTAAGTATTTCTCCTGGAGGTGTATTAGCTACCTTTCAGAGAAAATCCTCCAAGGAAATTAAACATAGCTCTGCAAGGCATTAGATAGGAATTGAGAAGATTTTATTTCATCCCTACCGTTAGTATTTCTTGGACAACTTTGGGTTTCTTTATTCCTGGCTCAATCAACTTTCGCTGTCAACAGTACCAGCCATTTTAAGTTTTAAGATGTCAAAAAATGCATACAGATGTGTGTGTGTGTATGTGTGTGTGTGTATACACATATATATGTATATATATACACACTCATATGTGTATATATGTGTATATGTATATATGTGTATATATATATGTATACACATATATACACAAAAAGTATGTGCGTGTATATATATACACACACATATACATATATATGTTAAAACTGAAGCAATTAAGAACAAGGGTCCTTAATTTTGAGGTATTTATGTGCTTTGGCAGAGCACACTGGGTTTCAAGGGCCAAGTGCTCCCTGCTTCCTGGAATCTTGACAAGGAAGAGAATGTGTTTGACCAGAAGCTATCAAAAGCCAGAACATTCCCCCAAGTAGCTTTCTGGCTCTAGGAAATAGAATGGTGGGCAATTCTTCAGTACAGTCAAGCAGCACCCTAATCACACAAAGCTCCAGCAAAGCGAAAGTGCCCACTCAGCGACCCACACGTTCTCCCTTTCCCAGTTTACCTTGTGACCCAAGCAAAATGAACTCAAGTCGACCTAGGCTGGTGACGCCTGTCTGTGGCCCTGGAATTACATAAAGCCAAATATTCCATAAAGTATTATAATCCACATTTCTGGCCTCATTGATCTGAGAAAAAGGTAATCCCTAAAGAAAACATAACCTGCGCAAGCCTACACTAGCTATTTGGTGCAAGCTCGAAGGTCAGTAAGGACGTCTGTTGAGTACAGGTACGGATACACCCTTGCTGTAAACAGTGCAAAGAGTTTTGACATTAGCTCAGTAATGATGATTCATTCGATCAACAGTTTAGACTACCTCAAAGGAACTTTGAAGACAAGCAAGTTAAAACTCTGCCTGTGCTTACTTACTATTTTTGGGGAAAGGGTTTCTCATTCTAAATTGTAGTTTAAATACATCACCATCTACCTCAGAGTGGCACTAAAAATTTCTATGCGTCCCATGTCTGCTGTTGAATGTGCAATTAGGAATTTGTATCTGAAAAAATAAAAATAAAATGAGGAGAAATAAATAAAAGGCAAGAAAGCTTTCTTGACTGTGTTTACCTCTGGTGGATTCTGACTCAGTCCAGTGGCATGTGTGACTCAACAGTTTGTGTCAAACACGAATTCCAGCCCAGTACCCTCCTTCGGACATGTTCTCATTCCTAAGCCTGACAGCAGAACTGGTCTCATAGCAACAATGAACATTTTCTCTACCTAGTCATCTGTGGCAATTGGCTCTTTTTCATGGTTCTCCTTCTCTTATCCTCTGTCCAGACAAACCAAAATACTTCTACGCCATTAAAGGTGTCTGAGGTCCGGATACGATCTGGAAAATCAGTTGAAATTGAATTAACTCCCCTCTTAGGTCTCCCTCTCCCCTTTTCTCTCTTTTCTTTGTTGTCTCTCACATAAATACACATATGCACACCACCACCCCCACCCCAGCAAACAGAATTTGTCTTGAGTGGTGGTTATGTTGTCCAGTACAAAAACTATGGAATCCCCCTCACTTAGTGGTGCATTTAGGAATACCTGTTCGGATTACCTCATCATGTAAAACGGGGATGATAAATATCCAGCTCATAGTGTTCTTGTGAGGCACAAAAGATATAAATGATGAAGGATTTTGAAACTTGGCACAGAGATATTAGTTAACACAACTGCATTAACTTTAACAATAAGCAGAGGAAGTAAAAGGATGTGTCCTTTAGACACATAGTTTAGGAGGAGACACAACAAAGGAGACCTGTCTAAACCAGTCATTATTCACTTAAGGTCAAACAGCTCCCATCATGAAATGACTGAAATTTCTCCTCTCTTCATGATCTGAATGTCAAGCTTCACCAGAGCCTCCCAGGGGCCTAAAGAGAGTACTGATTACAGTGATGGGGAACATGAGACCAAGAAAAGCAAAATGTCAATAAATCCAGCAATTTCTTATGGTTCAAAACTACTCCAATTGGCCCAATGCTAATCAATTAAAGGCCCTTCCAATTCCCTCCAACATAGAACAAGGTATCATGGAAATTCTGATAGGTAACTGCTCTAAATCTTCTCTATCTCTTCCTCAAGAGATAATAAAGTAAACCAGAGCTGGGAGGTAGGCAGGGTGAAGAAATGCCTAAGTGAGAATAGAACTTGATCAGTCCTCAAAGTCTCTGGGCTTTATAGCTTATGCTCCATGACTCCAGATATCATGGAGGTTTTTTTGTTGGTTTTATTTTCATATTATCCTCATACTTTAATTGCTTAGAGCAGGGCCTAAAATAAATATATGTTAAATGGTAGAAGAAATTCAGTAGTCTGGGCTATAATACTGTTCATTTTAACAGTTTCAATTGCACTTCTGATGAATTTGATTAAAATTAACATCATTAAACAATATATGTTGATCATTTGGCACTTAATAGGATCTCATTAAATGGAAGCTGTTCCTACTATCCAATTCAACCACCCTTCATTAACACCTGCAAAAGGCAAGTGAGTAGAGGCATCAGGCACAAGGAGCCCCACAATCCAGCAAAGGAGGCTGACAAGCAACAGCAGCCTCGTGAGACAGGAGGGCATGCACAGGAGACCACTGACACATGTAATCACAAACTGGAAAGGACTGCAGCAATTTCAAGTGTTATCATCCTCACTCTCAATCTTACAGAAAAGGAAAAATAGACTCAGTTCCTTTAGCTCTGACTGTATACCCAAACTTTTCATTTGTTTGCTTTTTATGTATTATTTATAAAATCATCATCTACTTTGGGCAAACTAAGACTTTGCACTTGCAGGGAAACAGCAAAGAAACCAGTGTGCCTGAATTAATATTCTTAGTCAAAGGGTGGAGAATGGTCAGACAGCTCCCTTGGAGTCTTCACTAGGTGGTACAGCAGAGTGAAAGGACCATGTCAGCATGCACAGTGGGCCCTGGTGCCCATATGTCCACCATGATCCTGTCCTAGCTTAGTAACGTACTAGCTATGTGAGCATGAACATGAACTTAACCTCTCTCTGCGCCTCAATAATCCACATTTGTATAGTAGGGATATGAAATACCTACCACAAAAGATTATTGTTAGAATTGAGTTAATACAAATAAGTATGAATGAATAACAAATAAATTTAAATTTTCTTTATAAAAGAATATAGTTTGGCAGCATCCCTTGGGATATATGTCCACAGTGCATGACACCTTATTTCCTTAGTCACCAATCTAACTGGGATCGAGAGTCTACTATGTCCCAGACACAGAAAGACACTGCCCAGCTTGCATCACACTTTCCACCTTCTTAACTGGGCACCCACAACACCATACACGGGGCTAGGAACTGGTCTACGGGGATAAGTAAGAGAGTGAACCTCCTCTTTCTTAATTCACTGATTTCAGGTGGCATGTTTTAATGGTAAAATGCCTTGACTTTAAACCAGATAACTCTGAATTCAAAATACTATCTATCATTTACTAACTATGGGACCTAGCGCCCAGTTTTCTCATCTACAATAGGGAAGGAGGATGTTAATAGTAATTTCAGAGATTTACATTAGGCCATTTAAATAATATGAAACAAAATTAGGGTAGTGCTTAGACGATAAAACTATGAAATAACTTCACTGTTATTATAATACAGTAAAAAAAGGCAGATCACACATTACATTTATCATAAAGGCAGAAAAAAAAAACAAATAGTAAAAGAATTCACAGGCAATGATGAGTTTGGGAAGTGGCTATGCACTTTTAAATCAGTTAAGGGGGTAGCGTTAGGGCCTGATGGCCAAAAAGACTATGGATAAAACCGCAGATGCGTAACTGAGCATGATGAATTCAAGCAATGCCAACGCTACTTTGACTGGAGCTGCAGAATAAGACAGGAGCATAAGCAGAGGGCAATGAGGCCGCAATGTGAGCAAGGCTACATTGTGTGGAGGATCTGGGTGTCACAGTAAGAATGTTAGTCTTTACCTCATTGTCCTCAGATGATCTTGCTGACAAACCTGGAAGAGAATGAATGCAATTTGAGCAATTTTTTCTACCCCTACTATATGTGGTCTCTGTAAAACTTGCAGGGAAAATCATTAAAAAACCACTTATCCAGAAAATGCCTGTGATGAGGAATAAGGGACAATGAAATAAAAATAATGGCTCTCCTGTCTGTTGGGTTCACATATGCCCACTAGAACCTCCTCATTAAATAAAAAGAAACGTGCTGATGTTTCGTTCCTGTACGGACAATAATTTACTTCAAAAGAAGTTCATGGTTGAAATTACCATGCTTACACATGACTGGCTATGGCTGACTCTCACACCCAATTACACTAATGCCTTCAAGTGAGTCCAGGTAAGCAACTGGCACTTCCGTGTCTCCTTTCTTGAGTTTCCTCTATAATAGGAAAAACATATACCTTCCTGTCCTTTTCCTAGAGCTCCAGAAATTATCAAATAATCTGATGAATAAAAATCAATCTGTAAACTATAAAGCTTTTATATGTTGTATGACATCACTTATTATTATAAGTTCATGTATGTAGAGCACTTTGACACACGAAAGACTAGAAATAAACACAGACATCGTAGAAAGTCTTGTACATTCAAATAAAAGTCCAAGATTTTCTTACCTGATTGCTCTTACTTTGGTATATAATACGAGTAAAAATTATAGCTTCATGTTACCATTGACCCCAAAATAGGTGACTATAATAGAAGGGCTTCCTACATTGAGTTGTATGTTACAGGTTTAAAAACCTGAAATTGAATATAAATGGAAAGAAAAAGAATGATTTGAAGAGAAGGGAAAAGGGCCTTCACATTTTTTCAAGTGAATGAGTCTGATTCCTAAAATGAATTACTGCCCAGTTGAACTATTTCCTCCTCTTTCCTGAGAGCACCAGGGACTTTCTAATCCCATCCGTCTAGTCTAGAGGAGAGACACTCAGATACACCTGCTAGCATGCTATCCCTGCCCTTCGTATCATCACTTTGCATCGCATTATATGACTCAAAGACTTAAAATGGCACTTTTACTCAAAACCAACTCTACTTTAGAACAAAAACTAAATTATAATATGAAATGCAGAAAAATCAAAGTGATTCAAAGAATCAATGTTAGGATGGCAGTGGTAGGAAGAAAAACATGATAATACCTGGCCACTCATGCTAATAAAATTATAATTCATGGGGTATGAAAATGTTCTGTATTGCTGAAGAGTTCTGAGACATGAAACACATGACATTTGGCTGAAAAGGGTAAACAAACTCGGGACTAAGACATTGACTTTGTTGTGAGAGGAACCTGGATGCAAGTCCTGAATTTACCTTCTCCTAATCGTATGAATATGCAAAGGTAATCTTGGTTTCCTCATCCATAAAAAAGAATAATAAAGCCTACCTCAGAGTTCTTATGAGGAATAAATGAGTTTATAAAACATATGTTATAAGCAGTGTTTTGTATAGATGTATAAATACTGGTATAAATACTAAGTGGATATGGAGAATCATTTCAGGGAGAGGTTATACATACACATATATTTTTAACAAAAATTGAAACTTTACTGTAGTCATATTTTGGTTAAAGAACACAATACTCCAAGTTTAGGTGAGCGACTATGTATATATAACCAGGATCCCATAATTCAGAGAATTATGGAACTTACCTGCATTCACCTAAAGTCATCAAAACCAGGAAGATAATCAAGGTGTCTAGGCCTTTCTTTTATAATAAAATTGATTTTCTAGAGTTTTGAAAACCCAGTTATAAAAATAATTTGCAGCTTTCCTTCTTCAATGTAATTTATCCAAGATCACATTTGGCCTGAGAAGTGGAAAATATCTTAGGTATTTTAAGGTAAAGGCAGAGAAAAAAGGTTGGGATGCTCATAGAGAAGTCCAAACAGCAAGAAACAGTGAAGTCATGAGAAGTGTGAGGGAGGAGGTGTGTCTCACCCACATCAAAGGAGGAAAACCCAGCCCTTTCTATTTTGGATAAGGAAGAGGACGCAACTTCCTGGTGAGTTCTTTTCCACTAAAAACTACAGTCTGCATAAATCTCCTGAAGAGTGAAAAAAAGTTTTTGCATGTGCAAAGGGAACCAAACCATTTTCAAAGGATTTTTAAATGGTAATCTTCTAACTGGGGAAAAATGAGGAGGTAGAAATTACATCTGTCATCAAAGAATCTTCCCTTCTAAAAATGTGTAATTGCGGTGTGGCCTGCCCCATTGCAGGCATAAAAACAGCCCTAAATAAAAGTTCTCTATAAAATTAACTGGTTATAAAAATTCCCTAGGCACCCATAGAGATCCAATCCATTTTGAAATCAAGTACTGCTTAGCCTTCCAGAAATCATTCGGATTAGCACCAAACCTTTTTTACCCCTTTGCCAGTTGTACCCAAGAGCAATGCTGGGCTCCAACACAGAGAATCCTGCTTTGTGGTTCCCCCTGGGCCTGTAGTGTATTCAGACAAAGTAACTAGCTTGTTTAAAAAAGAACAAATAGCCACAAACTTGGCTGGATTTTAGAAAATGAGAATCTGAATGTTTTCATTACAGTAGCAATTAAGTAGGTTAAGAGCCTATGTAATGTGCTCTGTGCTCATTATTTTGAAAAAAAAATTTCTCAAATTCAAAAAATTCTCTCACATTCCAAAGTTGTGTAAAAACAACTTGAGTGGTCCATGACAGGGCAATTTGAAGAGCAGCGTCTTCCCTCAGTGACTTTGACTCAGGCCAAATGGCAGCTAAAGATCATGGCCAGGATTTGTTTGAATCGACCTGTGAGGTTAGGACTCAAATGAGCTAATTGTACACACTGTATATTGAGGATACTGTGGAGAGAGTTAACAATTCCTGAATAATTCCTCATTATTTACTTTCTTTATCTTGCACCCAAACCTCTTCAATGTGTTTACAGTTAACAAACTTCATCTTCAAACTAACTTCGTCAGCATAGGAAGTTGACAAAAACAAGAGGTCTCTGCTGAAAGGAGAATAAACGGCAAATTCACCAAGCGATAGTTTTTAACCAAACTTCTCCATCATTTAAAGCAGCATTAAAAGCATTTTACATCATCTAATAAATAAGTAGCCTTATGTTGAGTCTAATTTATTCAGAAATTTGTCTTAACTTTCTCCTTCTCTTGGCCAGAACACTTATCTTTAGTCATAGTCCTAAAGGCATATTAGAAAGGGAGGGAAGCCCAACAGTGAAAACTTTGTAAAAGCCAAATGCCAACTGAATAAATTAATAATTATGGATGTTAAAAGTAAAATTATTATTCTGACCAATGGTCTTGCAGTTTTAAAATTTCATTAAATGTTAAAAAATTAATATATAAAAATATATTAATAAAAAATATACCAACTCTATGAAATGCCTTTATTCTATTTCTTTTTCCATTCATGAGAAAATATAAAAAAATGCAAAATACACAAGATTTGGGGACAGGTCTCAGAGCCAATCTTTTGAATTTTTTGAGCTGCAGTCTCCTCAATTTAGAACTGACTTAATCTCTCTCTCATGACTTTTATTGCGATTTTAAAAAAATAAATAAAACTATGCTGTTTTTGGAGAAAAAAGTTAGGATTATGTTAATCCCAAATGTTAAATTAGAGAGCACATGTAGGTTTGGTTTAAGGACCTTCAGGCACTGGACACTGGATTATTCTTACATTGCTTCTGATGAAACTTTCTCTTCTTACAGGTGTAAGAACTGAGGCCCAGGGAAGCACCGAGACTTTTCTGATGTCATAGCATGTCAGGGGGAGGAGAATGAGCTAGAACCCATGCTCTTTCTGCTGCAACAGCATTGTTAACTGCTGCTGCACAGGAATTATTCAGGAATTGCTGCTGTATTGTCTTAATGATGCAGTCGTTTGTGATACCTGCTGTCTTTATTGAGGATTTTTAGTGTAAGCATGATGTTAACCACGAAGGCCAATATGATGACATACCAATGTTTGTCGATAAAGACATACGTAAAGATAGCTAACCCCTGAGATGCTACAAGTCTCTGGATATACTGTGGTTAAACACACAAGCTTTTAAATGGAGAATGGAAGGGTTGTCAGCAGAAAAATGACTGATTTTCTAATTGCTTGACTAGTGCCGGCACAAATCATCTAACCATTTGTAGCTCTGTGTGGTCTAATACAATAGATCACACACAATCCTTGTAAACAAATGACTCTTTACAATCATTTACAATCATTACTCTCATGGGAGCTGACTACATCTTTCCCCACAGTAGCACATGTTTCATTTGTTCAATAACAGTTGCTTTTAACCCTTTGTTTCGAACAGATTAGAAAACCTAAGAGAGAAAATACTAATGTTTACATCCAAAATTGGCTTTTGAACTATTTGGTATATTTAATATGTTTGTGAATGTCCCTCTCCATTCATTAACATAGATCATAAAAATGTGATGTACTTTTCTTTTGTTGATACATTCCTCCTTCACGTATGTCTCAAATGTTAAAATCCACACTTTTATATATTCCTATTAATTTTACAAGGTTAGTAATATGTCATAGTCTGATTTGTAAATTTCTAAAGTAATACTTTTTAATGGACAAAGGACAGTGAGAACGTTCTATTGAGTAAAGTATACCAAAAAACTGTAAATAACATTCATTCTTCATTACTGCTGAAGACTGAATGTTTGCGTCCCCTCAAAATTCATGTTGAAACCTAATCCCGAAAGTGAAGGTGTTTGGAGGTGGGACCTTTGGAAAGTGATTAGGTCATGTGGATGGGGCCCTTCTGAATGGGATCTGTCCTCTTATAAAGAGACCCTAGAGAGTTCTCTTATCCCTTCCTCTATGTGTGGACACAGCAAAACCACAGGCATCCAAGAATCAGGAATTGGTCTCTCGCTAGACTCAGAAACCTTCAATGCGTTGATCTTGGACTTCCAGTTTCCAAAACTGTGAGAAATCAATTTCTGTTGTTTATAAGTCATTCAGTCTATGTATTCTATTATAGCAGCCTGGGCAGACTAAGGCGATTACCAAAACTGACCTCACTAAATTCAATCCTGAACTGGTTACTCTATAACTGTATATTTTGATCAATGGCATCACGACCTACTTCATCACCCAAGAAACAAATGGTGAGGTCACTTTCAACTAGTCATCCCCAAATTCAAACTAAGTCTGCTTGACTCTAACCTTTCTAATGCATCTTCAACCCATTACCTCCTCTTATTCCTCAAATCTACTGTCCTATTTTAGAACCATATCATCTGTCTATACCCCAAGCTCTGACCCCGTTATTTAGTAGGATGGGAAAGTTAGATCTGTTAGGGAGCATAAGTTTTAACTTATTTGCGCAAATGAGTAGTAGTAATAAATCTGCAACCCCAAATGCCAGCCCATGCTACATATTCTATCTTAAATACTTAGCAAATTCTTACTCATCTACAGAGACCCAGTTAAGTTCACCACCTCTTATAAGGTCTCAGACTTACAAATGTCACTAAGTAGAACAAGCTCCTTCCTCTACGTATTTTTCAGCACTCTGATTTACCTCTATAAAATACTTTCTAAATTCTATCACTGTTATTTATACATCTGTATCCCTGGTTTTAATATAAAATTCTTCAGGAACAGGTCAAGGTTGTATCAATCTACACTGCTCTTCCATATAAATTAAAGATCTTGGTACATTTGATTAGGGATTGATTTATAATTCCAAATTCAGTTCTATAAAATTCCATAATAATGCCAATTTTTGTGGGGTTCTGTTAGTTTTGATGTTGATTCCTGGATAGGGAATGAGTGGGGGAAAAAGGGTAGGGAAGTGGAAGAAAGAAGACAAAAATAAAAATAATCTGAATTATCATAAATAAAAGGCAGAGCTGACCACCCACAGTTTCATAGATAACTTATCTGAAATTTGTCTTCTTATATTTCACATATTAACAAATACTGGAAAAAAAGACACTGGCCCAAGTTTTTAAAAACTCTTAAAAGTAATTGTCTTTTGACTCCTCAACACATGGATTGCACTGTGAAAGCTTTTTGTATCAAATTTATGTGCTAGATTTTGAATTTGAATTTGACTTTGTTCAAGGTAAGTTTAACAGAGATCAAACATAAAATCCCATATGGAACACATGGAAATAATCTTTATTTCAATAGATCTAAAGTTTCACTTGATGATGAGCATAAAAGTTAAAACCATTTTTAGAGGAGTTCTTCCTGAGGTCCTTAAAATGAACATTCCCCTTAAATTTTTTTAAAGCACAAAAGTATTATTTCCTCAGAGTAGTAATACATCTAATATTGTATCTGGATAATCCTGACGTAGGGTAAAATATCTTGGCAGCACTGAGTGAAATAACTGTACTGGACCACATCAGAAACTTCTGAGATGTCTTAGAGAAAGGAAGAGAAGGAAGGTTATTCATTAAGTTCTCAAAAGTTCCTTATTTCTTTGTTGATCTGAAAAGTGGTACGTGTGAACTAAGTGCATGCTTCTTCCTACATGGCTGATGTGTAAGAAAAACATGTGGGTCTCCCTTGCGACTGGACTGATTATAAACAAAATGAGTCAGAGCTGGGGATGGAAGGTTAAAATCTGTGTCCAGTATCATACCCTTCTCTCAGCTCATACTTGAAAACTGCGGCATTGGGGTGAATATTAACACAACATATGAAACCCAATTAGAAGACTGAAAAGAAAGATCCTTGTGCTTATTTTCTCACTTTTCAAAAAATGAGAAACTAAATAAAACAAAATAAAATAAGAAACTTTATTAATAAAATTCATTCTTATTAGTATGAAAAATTTAGGTAGCGTTTTTGCATATACTCTGCCACAAAAACAGTCCTTTTATCTCTTAGGACCCCTGCCACCATCATTCATACAAAATGACCAAAGAAGTTTCCAACTGAGTGAATCAGATGGTGAGGTTAATTAAAATTACCAAAGTAGTTTTTTGAAACATGAGCAACACAGGATGAGCCTCCATAGTCCAAGGCCAAATTATTAAGGACTGCTTAATCTCCCCCTTCCCTGCAACCTTGTGCTCCTCCTGCTTCCAAATCAAACAGAGCACTGGTAGATGGTCTGTCCTGGCTCTAGAGGGTGGTCCCCAATGTTTACATTATGCTCCATTCCCTCCCCCACCCCTTCCTGTATCTTGTCAGTGCAGAGGTGTAGCATTTACAGGAATGAGCCACGGGACCTCGGAGACATGTGAGGGGAGGCACGTCAGAAACTGGGGGACAGGCACTGGCTGTCATACTGGGGCTTCTCAGCCTTATGGTGTCATAAATCTGGGCAGGACAAGATGGGTGTCCAATCTGTGAGGTCTGTTAAAGAAGACTTGGCTACCACAAAGCTACCACCCTAGTGCAACTGAGGTTTTCGATCCCATATTTAGCTCTAGTCCTGCCTGCTACCTCATCACATTTAGGTCACAGAGTGAAGAAATGATGAATGGAGGCCTTTGTGGGGCAAGCTGTCTGGGCCTGGCAAAGTCTCAGTGGAGGGTGAGGGAGCAGACTTGTGGTCTGGTGTCTGTGCCATAAAGTGGAAAGAATATGAAGTCAATGGATCCTCTCTGTAGGTAGATTTGTCTACGGCTTGTAAGCAAGTCCTCAGAACTGCTGCCTCCTTTGTGCTCCAGTAACATCTTTTCATTGCTCACTTTGCATCAGGTCAAACGTGTGTCTTACCTAAATAAATAACACTATTACCTCAAATAGCTGGAAATTTTTTAAGAAGATGCCATGTACTTCTCCTTCATTTAATTTTCCTTTTGGGGTTTGTCAGATAATAGGTACTAAGAGAGTATGTTCAGTAAAATGCTTACTGAAAACAAAATATTAATCTGGTAAACAGACTAATATTTTATAGATATAACTTTTGCAGTTCCCACTGAGCATATTATAGACTCAAAAACCTGTACCGCCTATTACCTTAGAGAATGGACTATATACCCAGAAGAATTCCTCATCAAGCACTTGCACCCCTCCAACTCTTTCCACAGGTTACGTCCTTTTATGGACGTTCCAATCCTGTGTCCTCTGTAGGGGACCTCGCACTCATTTGACAGGCATCACTTCAATGTTGACTTCCCAGAGAAGTTTCCCTTGGCTCACCCAGTTATCTGCTAGCGGATCAGTAATCTCATAGTCTTTGTCACGTACTATTTTTAATACTGAAATACATGTCTTCCAGGCCCCTCCCAAAGCTATGAACCTTTAAGATAAGGATTCTGTCACGTTTAGTATATAATGCTTATTCTATAAAAATATTAAATATTGAAGCTAATTTTTATTATGCAAATGAGGAGAAATATCAGCCACAGATAAATAAAAAAGCAGGTAGGTGATCCCCAAATTAGGTGTGTTGGCCTTAGAATTATTAATTCTGATTTGAGGAAACAAATTTGCCTTCTAGGAAATGTTTGCCAAGAGACATTAAACTTGTATATGCCGAGTACCTTCTTATCCGATATGAAGCACGTAGATTGACTGAGGTGGTTCTAAGACTCATACTTGCCATGTGGGAACACAAAGCGAACACATTTGTTACCTCAACAGTAATTTTATTTAATGAATACATACTCTCAATGTCAGGCTCCTCCCAAATGCGTAGTTAATGAAATAATTAATGGGCCACCCAAGCTATTTCCCGCCTGAATAAGGAAAGAAAGGTAGGGCTATTGCTGCATGTGCAGAGCTAGTGACGATTCAGGTTAGGAAACGATGCGTCTCAGTATCTACAGAGGGTATTAGCACTATCCTACAGAGCTATTCTAGCATGTCCGTCTTTAAAAAAGACTAATCTATAAAAGTTTAAGAACTATCACGAAAGCCAGACCCCTAACAAATAGACCACTTGCCTCACTGTGGAAAGAATGATACCACATGATGTTTATAAAGAACACATAGGCTGGCAGGGCATTCTGACAGAACGGGAGCAAAAAGATGTTGGACAGTCAGTGTCTGTTTCTTATGTTTTGGCATCTCTGTTAAGCAGGGAAGGTGGGATAAAGGAAGCTGGAATAGTAAAGAAAACTCTATAAAAAATAGAACAGAGAATCAAACCTGTGCTTTATCTTAAGAAACAGCAGGAACCTGATTTCTACTAATGTGCCATTAATGATGTGAAGCCGGGTTTTGGTTAAGAATATTTTCCAGTAAGTCTTAGCCATACTGCATTTCTATCAAAGAGGAAATGTTTCAGCTGAAATAGTATGCAAGGACCACAGAGATATTCAGCACAAATTGCTACTAAAATAACCTCCATGTCATGTGTCACTTCCTACCAACTCTGTTAGTCTGACTTGCAAAAAAAACCCTCTGAGAAGACAGTGGGCTTAGCAAAATCGCTGGTGCGTAAGACAGAACGTAAAATCTTTTCCCACTAAGATCTGCTGCATCTCACGTCCATGGCTATTTTTAAAGAGGAAGGGCAAAGGATTGGTAGAATTTTTCCAAAGGCAGAAGAATGCTGTTCTAGTTATCTAACATTAGGGAGCTTAAACCTGACTTATTGAGAGGATTGATTATTCTTTCTGGAAGTCAGGACCTAAACATTTTTTTAGTCTTTCTGGTATGTGATCATTCATTTCAAGGAATATTTTTTTTTCATTTTATTTGAGGTAATTAAGCACAAATAATTACATTTTTAGAGGGCAAAGAAGGCCAGAAGTAGGAAGGGGGAATCACATTCTTCATCTCTACCTCCTTTCTAGTTATTTCTTATTTTTATTCACAGAATCACAATCCATCAGTCCCCAGTCTCTAAGTCTGTAGGTCAATTCTGATCCCCCTCTTTTACCTTTTCTTTCCTTTTCTATCCATAAAAAAAAAAAGGCAATTGCCTATTAATTTCACCTTCTTAGGATCTCACACATGTGCTCCTTTCTTCTCTTTTCCTAAAATGCACCCTAAATTTTATTCCTTATTAAAACTTGCTTTATTAATATGGGAGATAAAGTCATGCAGAGAATGAAGGATTACAGATTTGGGGACTATAAATGATTCTGAACATCAACTTTGAGAAAAAAATATTGAGCTCCAAGAGCAGAAAATGCTCAATAACGCTAATACTAAACACTAAAAGCCACTGTGAGCACACAGTGAAAGTTAGTAGACGACCTCAAAGGCCTGGCTGTGTGACATTTGTTTGCAGTATTCAGAGAACAGGGTGAAGCTTGACAAGATGGAAAGTTAAAAGTTAAAAGAGTGACTGCAGTCTTTACTAGAACACGAATGCCCATATGCTTCTATGTAAGTAAACGGAGACCGGCCATGGGGTTGGTTTACACAGAAAGGTAAATAAAGGTAGGTAGGAAGGAAGTTCTGAACAACTAGGTAGCTAGTGACAGCAAAATCAGATAAAAAAAATTTGAGGAAATTAAAGAAAAACTATCAAAGCAATATCCTCATGGTCACTGAATTCCCAGAGGTTGGTAGCTGGACAAAAGCAAGGACTCTGATGAAACCACAAACCTGAGGCTGAGGTCACCCAAGAGGACTTCCAGAAGGGCAGGAGGAAGATCAGTAAATGGCTCTGGGGAGAACATGAGAGGGTGTGGGAATTAAGCTAAGTGACTGCACAACGAGAAGCATTTGTCTGCTTTGTTTTGTTTTAGTTTAATGTCATTGTCATCAGGATTAGCAGTAGATACCCTTGGCAATATTTGAAAAGCTGGGAGGCTTTAAGTTTTGCAAAACTCATCATGTAAGTCTTCAATAAAAAACCATGAAAATAGAAAATTAAATGTTGTGAGTTTATATTGTTCAACAAAAGATTCCAGTGAAGTTATGTAGGTTTCCTTTACATGATAAAAATTTCATATCCTTTCTTCATTATCACCTCTTGCTCCAGGAAGAAACATGGTATAGCATAAACCAAAGTAAATTAGATTAATTCTGAGAATTTCAGGAACATTTTTACAGAGCAATGGCAGCAATCTGATATATATATATATACACAAACAATATATATATATACATAATATATATACATAATTACACATATTATACAATATATACACATGATATACATATTTATATAATACATACATGTTTACATAATATGTATATTATGTAAAATCAGAATCAAGAATGAGCTGATCTAGAAAATTAATCTCTGTTCCACTGTCTGTAACTGTGGAGCTATATACACTGCAAAAATGCTAATTAGCAATCTAATACTGATACTTCTGTTTCCACCCAGGAAAGTAAAATTTTGGACCATATCCTCATGTCCACATCAATTTCCACATCCATTTTCAGTTACAAATAGGAAATCTCAAGTTTTCTACAGCCCTGCAACTGGCCTTGGGGTTACTGCAAAAACAATGACTTTGGGAAGTTATTTTCCATTTATCTTGTATATCTGCTGTCCTTCAGTTCTGTGACCCTGATTACTGGTGGCAACAAGAACCATTCTAGATAGATTTGTCCTAATTCATGAAAGAGTGAACCAAATTTAGCAGTCAAGTAAAACAGCCCACTGATTCACATTTTTCTTATAATTTCCAGAGCACCCAGGTACAATTCCTAAGTGCTGGGACAATGGTGGCCTTGGAAAGGCTCGCTCAGGGTCAAGAGCCCTGATATAACAGTTTAGTTGTGCCTGAGCACAACATACCAACAACGGTAAGGCACTGGGTTCCTTTGACATTCTGCCCAACCCCCCCAAAATTTTTAAAGCTAGGATAATAAGAAGCCACATGTATGCAGTCCTTTGTATTTTGAAAAGAATAATACTTACACACCAATATAAAGAAATACCCCCCAGAAAGTCCTGTACAGTAAGGAGACTAAGTATAAGTATACCACTTCTCTTCACCATAAGAGGAACATCAGACAGATGTAAAGATGTAAAATGATTTGTCCAAAGTCATGCTGCTACAAGGAGAATGAGCAGGATAATTATTGGATTTCCTGACTATTCATCCATGATTGTTTGCTTGTATCAAGACAGTTTTGCCATAGCCAAGCCAAGTCTAATCAATATCACAAGTCCAAAAACTTACTTGAAAAACTAGAATGAGTATTTTCCAAAGTGTGACCCATTAGTCTTAACAGAAAAGTTAACATGCTTATGACTTGCCAGGCAAATCGAATCACTTTATATGAATTAGTTCATTTAATCCTCATAATGCTTCCCGGAGTTGCTTACTTTTTTTCAGACAGGAAAACTGAGAGTTATTATGCTTATTTTCAAGATGATAAACTGCTTCTTAAAGACATTAAATAATTTGCCCAAAGTTACAAAACTATACATGAGAGCTTGCAGTGGAATTGTGTATCAAAGCCAAACCCTCTCAAAGTCTATGAAACATGAAGATTTACCCCTCAAAATCATACAGTGTTTAACATTTTGCTTATAATTCCCCAATGTGAAACAGCAACATGTCCCATCCAGAAGTTTAGCAACAGAGATTTTGTTGAAATTTTTCTTGGGCCACACATAATGAACCACAACAAGAGAGGGAGCCAAGTCCATGACGATGTGTCAACTTAGGAGAAAACTAAAAAACAATTCTGATTTATTACAACTCAAGGGTAAGACGTATAAATATCACATAAAAAGACCAAAACAAAAACAAACCAATACCAACAAAAAACACATGTAATTGTGAACCATTTCTTTCAATGTTCTACTATCTTAGATGCTGAAAGTCATGTAGCCCTTTAGCTGATCGGAGAATGAAATCCAGCACTGTACATCAGTGTTTATATCAAGCACAAAGAGAATCTTTTGAAATGAAACGCTAACATACATTAAGAACTGGAAAAATAACCAAGGTCCAGGCCATGTGATTCCCCTTACGTGACATGGACAATGGGAAGTATTATTGCAATACTTCACCCAAAGAGCTCAAGAAAGCGAGAGGGGCTATGGATTCCACTTCAGATGGGACACACTTTGGGGTGATCCCACATTCACCTGTGCCATCATGCTATGTTGACTGAAAGTGGTATTCTCGCACCCAGCCCTTCTTGTGCTGTCACAGTTCAGTAAGAACAGACACCCAATGGGGCCAAAAGTTCCCATATATTAAAGAAAGGGTAAAAAATGACTGAATTATAATCTCTAGCTTGAAAATACCAGTGTCAGAGAAGATAAAGAAAGACACAAAACAGTGGCATCATGTGGACCTTGAAACGGAAACTCAGAATGTATAGCTTTGTGGCTACGAAGAACTCTTCGAATCTGAACAGACAGCAGCTATGACATGTTAGCAAGAACACTGACCTTGGAGTGAGAAAATTCCACTGTTCTGCCATTCTTTCAGTGTCTGACTGGACCAATCATTGAACCTCAGTTTTCTCATAGGCCTCTCCTAAGGAATTGAAGATGTGGTGGTGGGAACGTACTGCACACATTTCCAAGCATGACAGAAACATAAGCGGTAATTATCTTCATGCCCATTGTAATTCTCACCACTCAAAAGCAAAGAGAACCAGTTCAGGAAGCTTAGTGCTGAGACATATTATGTATGTCCTTACTCTGTCACTGATATGCTTCATGACTTAAAAGAAGCCATTGATCTGATTTTTCCAACACGATTCTTTCCATACATTTAAAAATCAAAAATAATGATGCTGGTTTCTCATGTGCAGTTCAATAAAGAAATCATTAAGAGACTGACTCACAAAACAAGTACGTTATTGATTAAAAAGAAAAAAAGTACCCCTAAGAAAGAACAGCACTGACATAATTTTAGCCTTATGTTCAGGCATGTTATGACTTAAAAAGCAACAAGACTCACTATCCTATGGGGTCAGCTCAGACCTTCCTCACATTCGTATTCTGTCGTTGCTTTCTACCTCATGTGCCATACCTAGAAAGTCTTACTTGAAGGCCCAATTTTTATTGCTGCTTGATTTTCCATAAATTGCCAGATAATCTTTGGAAGCTGATGTTATCATAGGAATTCAAAACAAGAAGTTGCAAATATTCTAACCATTGGTCTTATCAAACAATTCCTGTTCCAAGTGTTGTTTTAAGCAACAGCTTCCACTCCCCATGCCCTACCCCCCAGAAATAAAGGCATGCATGGGTCTGGAACTTATTAAAGGAAGCCAGAGATCTTAAATTTTTCAAGGACAAAAAGAAACCTCTACATATGCTCTCTTGTGTCTGCACAACTCATATTGCATATGTGTAAGCTCAAAAGCATTTGGAAAAATGCTTTCAGGTCATATTAATGAACTTTACAGCCAGTATGCATATTGTCATCATTCAAGTGAAAATGAGCAATTTAACATGGTATAAAAATAAAATGTTTATTAATATAGTAACTAATTTTATAAGGTACAACAGTTTTATAAACTATAAATTTCTTGTATAAATGAAAATCACTTTGCTTTTACATTACACTTGTATAGAACCTGAACATTTTCAAAATGCTTTCGTCAGTCTTTATAATAAACTTGTCCAACAGATAGAGTAAATGTTAGTAGTGTTCCCATTTTACAGAAAGGAAAACTGGATTTCAAAGAAGTTAAAAACTCTTTGAGAGATTTTTGGAATCAGTCTATTGTTTTGTATTAGACTGTGTGCCATTTACGTTTTAAATAATGCCAATGTAGAGTAAATCTCATGCTACAAAATTAAAATGAAGAGATGAGGCCTGAAAAAAACAATTGTCACAATTCTCAGTTCAAGATGTCAGATGGACTAATAAATAGTAGACACTCCATTAGAAAAATAATAATGTTAATAATGTAACGTCAACAACAATTATTCTTTACTGAGTGCTTAACACCATAAACCAGGTGTTTTTCTTGGCTCCTGACAGGTACAGGGTCCGGCACAAATAACACCCTTTTTATTACAAAATCATAAGCATGTAATTCTGTAACATAACAATATCACACTCAAGCACACCACATGACATTTTAGGTGAAATGTTCAAATTAAAACTATAAATTATTACACCCATATTATGACCCTACCAACTACACTCAAGCAGGCCTTACTTCTGCCAGACTCTGTATTCTCTCACAAAATCCTCTCAACATCCCTATGAGTTACCCCTGTGTCACGCAGACTTGAATTTGCTGAAGGTGATAAAATACCACCTCATTTACTTTCTAGATCAGTGTTCCTTAACATATCAATCATTCACAGCTTATTACATGGAATGACAACAGTTTCGGACTTCAAAGTGATTTGGTTTAGGTGTATTACTTTAATTTGAAATGTGGGTTTAATTATGATTTTCATAGAAACCCCAGTTATGCCCTTAATAATCATGGCATTCTGATGGTCACAGAAGCTCTTTGCTGGACTGCACTGGGCGTTTCCTGTCCAGATAACCAGTGAGTTATCAAGGTGCATTTAATCTTGCTTACTTTATGCCATTTACATGTTGTTTACTGCTATTAAATTTCTGATTTTATTATCATTGTTATGTTTGTTACAACTCCATTTTACCATGATAAAAAGATACATGGTTCCTTAGTATTTCACTGAAGCCCAATAGTAGAGACAAAAATAGTAATAAACACTAGCACTAAAAATAACTGGTTAAAAAGGGGGGTATTTTTCAAAGTAACACTCCTTATAGTAAACATAGTTACATTAACTACTATAGTTTAGAAGCTTTTAAAAAGAGCCTCAAAATAATACCACATTATAATTGGAAAGAAAGAAAATGGGCTTCTGGAAAAATTCTATTTTCAAATGACTCTGCAGGATATCACATGACATAATGCAAGGGGGAAGAACAATTACTATCACATACTTATATATAATGATATTTTGATTTATAGATGGACAAGTCATTAGAGAGAACCATATCTGGACAATTGGCTCTTATGCAAGGGACAAGTGGAGAATAACTTCTCATTTATTTACCACTAAAGCCCATGCAGGCTTCGGTGTTCTGGCGTGAGTCACGATGCTATGTGAATCAGAGCACAGGTGTGTTGGAACAAGATGCATTGAAATCAAAATGGTTAACAGAGCACTGGTTGGGTTTTGTTTTGTTGTGCATGCACACACACGTGTGTGTGTGTGTGTGTGTGTGTGAAAAAAGTGCATGTCAAATAAGAGGTCTCAACTAAATGCCAACACATAAAGTGCTTTATTCATAGAGAACAGCCAGTGTTAATAACTTTGCATCCTGATCTTAATTTAGCATTACAGGAAATAGTGCACATTTTAAATAAAATTGAATCTAAACCATTAGCTGACATCATTTCAGAGGGCAGTCTTCAGAACCATGGAGCCAGTTTTTTCTAACACTAACGTTAGAGAAGAGAGATGCAGTTTTTGAATTTAGCGATGAGATTATCATATTTCTTCAGGTCACTGATAGTGCTCCAAAAGGCTATTTCTATGATTGCAAAGGGCTTGCCCACTCAGTTTTCTTCTCCAATATATTCAGTATTTTATATTGCTCAAGGCTATCATTTTAGTGTCTACATATCAAATATGTTGTAGGCAAGATACTAGGATTTATTAAAACCAAAATTGAGGAGCGATTAAATTGCTGAGAGTTTCACAGTTCAGTAACATTTAATAAATTTATTTCTCAAAAGAAATATTATGTCAAACGTTAAAATATATTAAAGCTACTAGACACTTTCAAGAGTATATATTCCACTCACCTGATTTTAAAAATGCAGACATTGAGACCAAGAAAGGGCCATCATCATAAAGCCAGAGTTAGTGGCACAGTTAGAATGAGAGCCAGAGTTTCCTAATTCCTTACCCAAGTACTATTTCCAATATATCCCACCCAACTTCATGTAAGTATTCTTACATTGACTTGTAAAATGGGAACCCCTAGGAAAACGCTGTCTTTAAAATCATCATCGAGTGCGCAGGATGGCATTTTAAAATACCTAATTATGAGGAGTGTTATAGGGAGAAACTCATGCTGTAAGAGTAGTGACAATTCAAATTGAACAAACCTACTGAGTTAGTACCAAGTGCAAAGACCCAAACAGTGAAGTCAGCCATGTGTGAAAGTTTAGGACAGAGACTCACACATAATAACCTGGAACATAGGAGGTATTGATTAAGGGAGTGTCATATTTGTTCTGGGACAAAGGGAGAGAGGAAAGGGGGGTCATTATTTAGGGAACATTTTTTTCCTTCAAATCCAATCTTAATTGGTTTCATATACATGATATGGTAAGTAAAACTTTATTAAGTATCCTAGTGGGAAAATGGACCAGGATGAACAGCTGTTCATTTATTTGTGAAGAGTTAAATCACCATATTCCAGAAAGCTCTCCTCTATGGACCCATAAACAGGTGAAAAAGCAACCTGTGGCAACTCCACAGAAGCTCTGGGATATTTTACACTTTGAAATCAAGAGTAGGAGAGAACATGACTTTACATGAACCAGAGAACAGTCTAGTTAGGTTTGATTTAGTGATGGTGAAAGTTGGCTAGAGATTTTTATTAGAGATCAGAAAGGCTTCCCTATAGCTTTTTGCAATTAAGCATTGGTAGCAAAGTTAATTCAGAGTTTTGAGATCAAGTCCACTCAACCTGTATTCATCATCATCAGTATAACTTAAAGATTGTATAAAGAGTCTGCATGAAAGCTTCTGGTTCTGTACAAGATGGTGTCATTTCTCTCCTTACCTCTCCTTAAGGACACCTAAAACCACTGAACAAACTTCATCAGGCAAACACAAGCAAACTCTGAGAGGCAGCAAGGAGAAATGGCAAGGGACCTGGCACTTAAACACAGTGGTATGTTTCCTGGGATTCCTTTTGTCTTTCGTACACGTATGCATCTCAGACAGGACTCTGGAGAAGCCTGCTACCTGGAAATGGGAGCAGACAATAAAAGGTCCCTGCGCTCTTGCCCCTCACCCCCCAAAGCATGCCTTCTCTGGTTAAAGGACCAGGAAAGTTAGACATAACAGAATAGAAATGTTTGTGATAGCACCTGCCCTACTCCAGCCAAACACTGGGGAATAAAAACATGTGCCCACCCCAACCTTGGCCAGCGGGTAGACCAGAGAGCCTGGACTCCCACTGCCCTCCTTCCCAGGGGCAGCGGTTGCTCCTTCCTCTCCCAAACAGAGAGTAAAGGAGGGATCTCACAGAGGAGGCGCCAGATAAAAGGATCCTTTAAATATTCTTTAGCAATATTTAATGTTAAATATTCTTAAGTATGAAGTCCTAGGCGGACTCCCTAACAACCCAATGTGCAAATGAACATTGGCAGAAGCTTTCAGGACTCAACTACAATGTGGAATACAGTCAGGTTTCAGACTGGCCTCTGAGTAGTACACAATTAATTGAAGCAAATTAGGTTTGCTCTGCAAACACTCTGTAAATGACAATGAGTTTTCTGAGTATACTGTGATGTACTTGATAAGAGAAAGGTAGCCACTTTTAATTCCTAAGCATGGATATTCTGATCAGCTGTTATGCATTTAACTTAAAACAGCCATTGGTATTCTGTAACCAAAACGAACTTATTTTTTATATTAAATATTTTATTGTTTATGCTACTACAGTTACCCCAATTTCCCTCCCTTTTGCCTCCCTTTACCAAGCCCACCACCCCCACTCCCACAGTTAGTCCCCACACCATTGTCATGTCCACGGGTCATGCATGTATGTTCTTTGACTAATCCCTTCACCTTCTTTCAATCAGTAAATTCTTTTTAGATGTCATCTCGGAGACACTTGAGCCAGAAATCAGAAGACTGATGCAGATCACACATGTGGACATTGTAACTGCTAAACAGCTGTGAGTGTGTGTTCCTGCATATGTTTTAAGGCCTTGGTGCTGTCTTTTTTTTTTTTTCCCTCCTCTTTCCTTTTTTGCATTATGTGAGTTACTTATAAGGAGTGTGCTAATAACTCTGGTCTAATATTACATCAACCAGAATTAAGAAACAGGATAAAGAGATAATTGTAGATATTTTCCAATGACATAGTCTTTAATGATCCACCACCTGTGGGTCAAGACAATTTTTTTTTCAATTGTTTCTAAATTTATATAGGCAAGAAAAAACTAAGTGTAGTTTAGGGAGTTTTTAGGAAGTAATTAGAAAAATTATTAAGAGTGGACACCTGTAGTGATATACCATATTCATTAAAATAGTTCAAGGAATTTTATCAGTTTATTACATCAGAGTGAATCACATTGCCTTCATTAAGTCAATATAAAATATAACTAATTTAAAAAACTTAAGATATTTAATTAGATATAGAAAAGGACTTTCTAATTTAAAAATTGTTTTAGGGAAGAAAATAGAAAGAAACCTAAAGAAAATGAAAATGACATAATTATAGCACCTAAATGTAATAACAGTCTTGTTGTTATTAAAGTTTTTCTGTGGGTAAAAATTTTAATGGTGGCATAATATTTCATTTTATGGATGTGCCATGAGATGAAATTGTTTCTATATTTTTGTACATTTAAGCTGTTGATAAGCTTTTGCTACTCTAAATAATATAATACGTAACATTCTTTTTGTTGTTGTTGTTCGATTACAGCTGTCCCCATTTTCCCTAGTTACTCTCCTCTGCCCCACCCATTCTGAACCCCTACATTCAACGGTTCCCCCGCATTGTCTTTGTCCATGGGTCTTTTATACTTGTTCCTTGACATCCTTTCCCCTTCTTCCCCTTCGTTATGTACCATGCCCCCTCCCCTCTGGTCACTAAGACAAATTTTGATTTCATAAGATCATGGAGTCCTGTTACATCTAGATTGGAAAATATGTTAAAACTTATCTAATTCAACATTCCTTTAATATTTGAACATTAAATGCAACCTCCTTGTTAAGCCCTTGTCTGACTCATGCTCAAACACCTTCTTCTGGATTTCCTCATTTTATGTGAACGGATGCTAGGGTTAGGAAAGTCTTCTGTGCTTGAACCAAGATCTTGTTCTCTGGAGCTTCTGTTACTTGATTCTAGCTCTTCAATTGCTCAGTGCCACTAAGATCAAGAATAACTGTCTCCCATGATGATTTTTTTATCCTCTTTTTCTTTTCTTTATTTAGTCTACTCATTCCTATTTCAACTGTTTCTCAAAAAACATAGTCATGAGTCTTTTATCTATTTTTTCATCCTTCCTAAACATGCCCTAGTTTATCTTGTATCTCTTAAAGTGCTACCAAATTAGACACTAGCGTGACCTTCCTGAAAGGTTTTCTTTAAAGTGATTGACTGTTGTCCAAAGATGAAGACTAGCATCAGATGCATTGGAAGTCCTTGCTTTTTTACGGCCTTTTAAACTCCATTTATTTCCATTTTCTCTTGTATTCCATTATATTATCTCATCACTTTTTCTTTTCCATAGGTAGATTGTTGGCTCTCTGTACCAGTCCACTAAAGTATTTTAGGATCTCTGGCTGGCAAAGATAAAGGAGCTCTTAAAAATCATCTGGTCCAATGTTGCCCTTGTCCAAATGAAGACGTCCAGGCCTAGAGAGTGAAGTTAGTGACAGAACTGGAGCCTAAATCACTTGATCCCTAGCCTCATAAGCCTTCACATTTTTATTTGAGCTCCTCTCCCATTTACCTGTTATACAAGAGGCAGGCTCATTTTTGGTGTTTGTGATGATGACATATTTGTTGATTTCCAAACCTAGGCCATCTCCTGTGAGCACTCAAGAGGTGTTGGTCTGTGGGGAGAGATTTTATCTGTTAACATGAAACAGAGAAGGTTTGGAATGTATTTGGATACAGTTCCATTTTTTGAAAAACACAAAGAAGAAGCCACAATCTCATGGAAATTGTGAAATCAGAGGGTTGAAGAATGCAGTGGAGAAGAGAACAAAAGGACTTTTCTTGGCACAATAGAAAAAAAAAGAATACCAAGTTCTCAGTAAGAGAGGGATTTCTGTTTTGGCCCGGGGCGACAGGAGGCTTATCAGTGTGCTCTCCAAGGTATGGGGACTTGAACAGGAAGTCAGTGGCTCAAGCTGAGCAGATCAAGTTCTTGTTTCGTGCGCTCCCAAGTTTTTTGTACCTACTATATGTGTTAATATCATCTCGGTTTATCATGATATATAAGCCAATTATTTTGCCTTTCATCTTCTCTCACAAGTTTGCCCTCTGCCTAGGAATTATGCAGCAAGGAACAAGTACTTCTATGTCAGTGTTGAACTAGGTGAGCCACAACCTTTGTTTGTGCTTGTTTGTGTATTAACTTCCCACAAGAGCCCCGTGAGTTAGGCGTGACTATCACCCCTATTTTCCAGATAAAAACCTCAGGTTCACCTGGGTGAGCTTTGTGCAGCATATCATGAATAAAAGGCAGGACTTTTATGAATATAGAAGTGGGTTTTGATGTTAAGACCCAGTGAGTTATTCCGATAATGTCAGAAAACTGTTTAACACATTGCAGCTGTATGAAGTGATGAATGTTTTCTTTTTGCTTTTAGGTACATGATTTAGTCTTCTGTTGGGATTCCATTTCCTCCTCTTCCTCATACCTCATCTCTTCTGTAAGCTTATCCCTCTCACATGACTTTTAAACATACTTTCTCATTTTATCTTTACATCAACTCTGTGAGGTAGTTTCATTATTATTTTTATTTTTATCTATCTTTTCACAGAGATAGACAGTGAGTCACAAAAAGAGTAGTTAACATGGCAAACTGTAAAAAGGGAGGCTGAACTACATCTAAGTTTCAAAGAAACCTAAAAGGGTGTAATGGCATTTCCCTTAACAAGCTTAAAAAGTCACTAAAACCACAATTTACTTGGACTTAGCTTTGAGGTGGTATACAAGTATTTTATAACTATAATTAAAGTAAAATTCCCTAAAGGCATCATTTCATATACTACCATATATTGATTTTTTTCAAGCCTCAGAATAGTATATATTATTTTTAAAAATGTAATCAAACATCCTTAAAACATCCTATAATCAGGAGTAAATTAATTCTCCAAATTTTCCATTATGTCTTCTTCCAATGTTTTTTTCTTTCTTTAATCCACTTTTCCTACCTAAAAGTTAAAAATTGCCAGCTAAATGGAATTTCTCATATACCATAAATCTGACCTCCTTTCCATATCTAATTCCATTGCTTTGAAACAAAACACCTCTGAACTGCCACCACATAATCTGTTATAATCTGAATGTTTGTGACACCTCCCCCCCAAATTCCTATGCTGAAACCTAGCCTCTAAGCTTCGGACATCAGGAGGTAGGGCCTTGGGGAGATGACTGGGTCATGAATGCAGAACTCTCACCAATGGGATTAGTGCCCTTATGAAAGAGGACCCAGAAAGCTTCCTGGTCCCTTCCACCATGTGTGGTTACATGGAAAAGATGGCTTTGTAGGAAGCAGGCCTCTCACCAGTTGGCCTTCCCGCAGCCAGAAAGGTGAGAAATATCCGTGTGTTGTTTATCAGCTGCCCACTCCATGCGTATTCTGTTTTAGCGGCCCGAGCAGGCTGAGTGTTCCCCTGACGCTCTCCCCACTGCTAGGTTAGTCTTCTTTCCTCCGACCCCTCTCATTTCAGCCACTTTCCCAACTTCTGTAGGTTGGCACTTTGGGTTTCAGTCAGGCTGCTTTCCACAAATACATGTGAATTATATTAATTCTGGAGTTTGGAGCTCATGGCTAAAAGGTGCTAGTTTATACAGCTCAAGCAGTCTGTCCTGTCATGTTCAGACAGTGAGTAGGGGGAAGCCAGACCCTCGGGCTCTCCTGCTAGCTGGATGAGTGCAGTCACAGCGGAGGGCCAGCTTTGGGATATGAGCCCAGTGATTTGCATCTTGGAGAAAGAGGCTCTATTCCCAATGGGTTTCTCCTCAGAGAAGGTGTCAGCCTGTAGCCAAACTTTCTCATAAATATCATGATTCATCAGTGGGTACATTGCCATCTAGCATATACCATCAAAAATTGGTTTTGTACTTATCTAACCTTAATGTCCAGTTCTCTAAATGTGGCTAAGTGTTTAATTCAGTGGTTCTCCATGTGGGGTGATTTTGACCCCCAGGAGACATTTTGCAATGCATGAAGACATTTACTGTTGTCACAGCTTGAAGCAGGGTGGAGTATGCTGACATAGTTATCTAGTAGGTAATAGCCAAAGTTGCTGTTAACCATGCTAACTAACATGCAAAGGGCAGCCCACCACAACAAAGAATTATTCATCCCAAACATCATAAGGCAAGGTTGAGAAACTCCAGCTTAAATGCCTACTGGCCAGAAACACGTAGACTCTACTGTGTAACTAAGCCCTCAGTAATCCTATGAAAATCATGATTGACTGCGAAAGTCCCTGTCCCTAGTGGCATGTGCTAGAATCAAATGCTGATTGTTGATCCTGGATTCAATCTGAAAAATAGTATTAAGAAATAGTTCTTGCTTCAGTGGAGAAATAATTAGTACGGTGTTCTGGATCAGTCTTTGATACTATAATTTGAGATCATTTTTTAAAACGGCCAAATTCGGTTTTAAGGTAATTCACTGTGTCTGTAGTCCTAATTATGTGTTGATTTCTTCATGCAAGCTTATTGATCTTGGCAGAGTGAAAGCTAAAAACCTAGCATTCAAGCAAAAATAAATAGAAATTGGCTCAATTAACTTTATGATTCAGGGTTTGTTAACAGTTTCTCTGTTTTGTTTGGGATTTATTTATTTTATTCTATCTTTTGCTTTTTTCCATTCCTCTCCAGAGTTCCAGGATAATTGCACTGCAATCTTCAGCAGTGTCCCATTACTTGCACAAAAGTTGAACCCATTATTTGCAGATAATGAATTCCAGCGGGATCATTCTGATAGCCCTGAACTTCTGGAAAATCTGACATCTTGGATCTCCCTCTCCCTGGCTCTTATTCCTTCATTTCCCTTCCAAAGAAGATTCTTTGCCTTATTAATTTTCATTAGGTTTAGGGGGGGAACAGCACTGACTAGGTTCCCATTTCTGAGTTGTTGTTGTTTTTTCTTTTTTTCCCAGAAGCGGGCAGAATAGTGCCACAAGGAGCAACATGGCATAAGGAGATGGCAGCTTTCGTTTTCAGGGTCTATTCCATTTAGCAAGTAATGTCAGTGGCATGCTATGTGTTTTAATTTTGTTGAGTTTATGTTTTTGGTGTGGGTATTACAAGTAGTGGTCATCAGCAATGTTACAGAGGTGAGAAACTAGGGTCCTCAAATTCTAATCTTGGCTCTTGCATTAAATTGCAGGATAAATGCGGACTACTTGATTCTCTTTTAGGCTTTATTATCCCATCTATACGACGGAATGGTTGGAACATTCATGTTCCATGAATGTGGCAGGGAGCAGTTGAAGAAACTGCAAAGGGGGTTCAGAGGGGAGCTAAGAGGGAAAGGGAATACCTTCCCCCACATATGCCCAAGTCTTACACAAGGCACATGAGGAAAAGGGACATAAAAAGAGTTTCAAAGAAGCAGCTATCTATGTCTGTGTATTAAATTAAATAGGAAGGTGGTGAAAGACAAATACCACATGATCTCACCCCTAAGTGGAACCTAAACAACGAAACAAATAAGCGAGCAAAATAGAATCAGTGACATGGAAATAAAGAACAAACTTCCAGAGCCAGAGGGGAGGGGGAGAGGAGGGTAATGGGGCAAAGAAGAGGTAGGGTCTTCAAGGAACATGTATAAAGGACTCATGGACAAAGACAACAGGGGTTGGGGGGAGGATCGGATGTGGGAGGTGGAGGTGGGTAGGGTGGGAGAGAGTAATGGGGAGAAAATGGACACAACTGTAACTGAACAATGATAAAAAAAAAATTTTTTTTAAAGCTCTATGGCCTTCATTGTATTATAGCCAGAAACTTGACAGTGCCTCTACCACTACCGGTAGTTCTCTTCCCTCTATTAATTCCCTCAACTCTCTCCTTTTCAGGTGTAATTTCATTATGTAGGTCACCAATAGGACAAGGGATGGGGTAGGAGAGGGAGAAAGACAAATAATTATAGAAAACTAAGTAAAGCAGAAAGGAATGTGGTCGAGTGAAACTGGCTTCTTCCAATAATGGTCTGTTGCCCTCAGCAGTTCTAAAAACTGAAAATCATACACACTGCACTAAAGCGTGCCACTCAGAAGTCTAAATCTGAATCATTTTTTTTTTAAAGATGTGTCTGAGCCATTTGGCAAATGAGGGCCAGATCTCATGGAAATCACATAGTTTGGAAGTCAGACAGCAAGAAAAGAGGGATAAATAAAAGGAAAGAAAAAGAATGACAGGATAAAAGCTGAATGGAAAAAAAAAGACAGGAGAAATTATTTTTCCTAGTGAGAAACGCAAAATTTTCCACCAGACAACTGTGACTCTTGGCTGAGTGGTCAATGTATCATGAGAATGAAAATGTAGAGTGGGCGGGGCAGTGCAGGAAGCTCTGTCTTGTGTCTGCCCGGTCTCTGAAGGCAAAAAGGCCCACTGCAGGTCTCTGCTGCATCACTAGTCAGCCACACTGCCCCTGTACACAGAGTCTGCCGAGCCCCTTTACGCAGAGGGAGTCATGGCCCCGACAATCTGGAAAGAGAATACCTGCATTCTGGACCCTGCATTCCTTGCTGACCCAACCTCAAAGGTCAGTGTCATTAGTTATTTAGTGACAGAGATTGACTTCTTCATGATCTCTGAGGGAACTTCAAGCTGTGGCACTTTTTTATAGTTGCAATAATGACCACTCCACACCGTCGCTAAATCTCATTTCTGGAGCGGAATATGGTACTCATCCCTCCCTCTCTCACCGCTATTCACTGCTCAAAAGCAATTACTTTACCTGAAGAGAGAGAGCTGAAAAAGATGTTCTTTTGGAGCCAGCTCCAAGATCTGTGATTCTGAGAAACTCACAGTTTACTCAATTCCTTGGCGATACAAAAGAACCATTATAACACCAAATCTGATGAGTTTTCACTTTAGGTGAACCCACCCACCTTTCAGAATTTCTCAAGCCCCACCCATGAAGCAAACCAACATTTTATCAAACATTCCCAAAATAATTCCACAGGGCTATCTTTTTGGAGTTTATCAGTGAGCAAATGATATTAGTGACAGAACACATTTGATTCTCAAAAATGGGATCAGTGAAGAGAGACAAGCAGTTTATTACTTACTTTTATTAAAACCTGTAAAGGAATGCCTGATTCACCCGACCGAGACAGGAGAAAACTTATAAGCAGTTGCTACCCTCATTTAATTGAATTTTAAGTCTCTGTGGCACTTTTTGTAATTGAAATGAATAAAGAGCTGACGGGACCTTCAAATGGACATCCCCCCACCCCCACAAGGGAACAACTGGGATTCTAACTTCTTAGCACATAGGCCCTAAGGGCTGGCTAAAACAAAGAATCACCCAGGTTTCCTTTCTGAGGAATGGGACAGACAGAAAGATGATGACTCAGGGATTCGGATGATTCAAGTCCCCAAAAAGGCTCATTTGTGAGAAGGAGGGAAAAAAAGCCTCATCCTGAGGAAATAGCCACTGGGAAGATTTTAGAACAGCTATTTCAAGAAGACATAAACTCAACCTCCGATTTGAAATAATTTGGAGAGCAAAAGGCACATGGTCTACAGATAGGTAAAAAGAGATTTAAATATGGGATTCGGGAACAGTTTTTATTCAGAACTAACAGCATCTATATCACACAGTTGCGGCCTACAGTTTCAGTTTTTTGTTGTTGTTGTCAAGGGATTCATCTGGAAAGAGACAGAGTTCATGAAACAGAATAAAAGTGAGAAAACTCCTTGAGCTTGCTTTTTTTTTCTTTCTAGAAATTACTAATAGCACAGATTATGGTCAAGAAAAGGGGAGTTTAGGCAGATGACTGGAGGAGGAAATAAAATTGCCTAACTTAATTGTATTTCTTTTTTGTTCCCCTTTAACCCTGAGAAGAAAAAACAAAGGTCAAATGGCACACAGCACCAACTCAGAAGCAAAGCATGCAGGGGCAGGCTTGTTTTAAGTTAAGTAAATAAATAAATAAAGAGCACTAGGTTGTTTCTGCCTTTTTCTTTCTTTTTTTTTTTTTTCCCCTCAAATGGCTGGAACAGCAGGAGAGAAACAGATAACAGTTAAGGTATTCCAGATCATAAAGCACACCGATTTTTTTTCTTTTTTTAAAGGGCTGTCTCTTCATTCTTTTAAATTCAACAAATGTACAGAAAGCAAGCACAATGTGTCAAGGATTTTCTGAAACATAGTTTTCGGTAACAGGAATTAGACGAGGAAAAAACAAATGGAGAGGAAAGGAAAGGAGGTTTGCCACACTAACCAGAACCTACGGGTGGGGAAAAGGCGGGCGAAGCAACCTGCAGACCTTCTGTAACTTTCTCCCCAGCCTGCCAACCAGGAGACGAAACAACCAGTGTGAGGCGGCCACACGGCAATCTGTCTCAGCAACACGTCAGGCACGAGGAGTCAAGCTATTATTTATTCAACAAATAGATACTGAGCATTAACGGCCGTTGCCCCCTGTTTTAGGTATTTGGGGAAAACAGAGATTCTGAGGATCTGACTCAGACCTACTGAACCCAAATCTCTAATTTTAAATCACATTTTTAATGCCCAGATGATTAATACTAATCATCCAGATCTGGGAACTCCTAGTCTAGGAGACGTAACAATGGCTAAGACACTTCTTGATCACGAGGAGTTCACATAAGTGATATATGAATTTCCCCAAAACAAGATTAAAAATAAAAAATGAAATGACAGGGACTCATTCTTTGCTGTGGACATTTAGAGGAGTGAGAAATGATGGAGTGCTGGGAGTTGCACAGGGAAGGAGGACCTCACAGGAATAGGTACATGTGTGCTAATACAGTTACCATTTCAACACATAGAGAAGGAAGAACCTATTAGAACTAATAATAAGCAGAAACGCATCGCAAGTGTTAGAAAGAGGCCCTATCCTGGACGCCTTACCTGAATCTCCTCTGAAACCTAACCCGAGCCAGTCAGGAAAGTCCTGTTCATTTCCCCATTTTGCAGATGGGGCGAGGAAAGCTCAGAAATTTTATGAAATTTATTCACAGTCACATAGCTAGAGACTGAGGAGCTAAAGTTCAACCCCAGAACTATCTCATTCCAGAGCCTACATGCCTACCAAAGAAGGATAAACAAAGCCCAGCTGTGTAAAAGTGTCAGGCACATAAGACCAGGCATCCATTGCTGTCCCTGGCTGGAGGGTGGCAGAGCTGGGGCAGGTAGAGCCAGTTCAGTTAAAGGGAGCCAGGTTGTAGGTGCTGTGTTAAACTACATGGGCTTTATACAGAAGGAAGGAGAAAGCACTGAAGGTTTCCCAGAGAATACTATGATAAAAGCTTTATCTTAGGTTTTAGACTATGAATCATGAGTTATATCTTGGAGTAGGTTATGATAAAAATCAAAAGTTTGAATAGTCTTGCCGTGCCTTTAAATAAACAAGTATGGCTAAGAGCCAGGTGGAACCATTGCCTCGGAGCTGTTCAGATGAATTCTCAATGTGCCAGGTCTCAGAGAATATTCTACAGAGCCGGCCTTAAGATAAATGCAGCGTGTGTCTGTTATCCTGCACGAAAGGGATCGGCTCATCCCTGGAGCTGTCCAAATCTGGCAGAAAGATAGCCCTGGAGACTACAGCATTCCCTGGGACCTGAGGCAGCCCCATGGGGCAGAGGGCACAGCACAGGCATGGGCATCAGTTATTGGCAGAGCCCAGACTCTGGAATGCCGGTCCTGGGCTCATTTCGTCAAATGAAATCATGCAACCCTGGGCAAGCCCCTTTCCCTCTCTGAATTTCCCTTTCCTTGTCTGTGAAATGAGAAGTCGATCTGGACCAGACTCAGATTTTACAATTTTCAATTTTCCCCTCCAACACACCAGCTTAAAGGATCTGCTTCCAAGAGTGGTTCAGCACCTGAGATTTGTGTGTGTGTATGTATTAGGAGTGGGGTGGGGAGCAGCATCTCCCAAGAGCTTCCACAGTTTGTAAAGCCCTAGCTGAGAATAACTGTACTTCCTTATCTCTAGGAAGCCTGCTAGTTCTGACTCTATTATAAGATTTGCAACTCGCAAATCCTGGCTGCAAAGTCCTCACTGAATTCAATCTGGCCCAAGATTATAGTTTGCAAATGCAAACTGGATCACTGATCAAAAATAATTCAACAACAACATGATCATATCCAAGCACATGCAGGGAACGCCTCATTCTATCATCAGGAAATGAATATTTTAGGATTCATGCCTGTCAAAACCTGAGGACATTCTGTTATTGTTTGAGATTTTTGATTTACTCTCAAAAGATAGTGTGTATGTGTAAAATTCCTTGGAAGTCAAGCAAAGGCTAAAATTGTGGAGGGAGAGGAGAGAACCAGGATACACCGTATTCGACATTCACAAAAAATATTTCTGCAAACTCCAATCATCAAAAGTGAATTTCCAAAGAGATTATAAATTATGTGGATCCAAGAAACGTTGTCTGTAGGAGTAGGGATTAATATGGAGAAGATGCAAAACTGCACTCAGAAACTTCCTGGTATTTTTTTTTTTACATTAATTCACATATTTTTAAACGAACTTTTAAACTTTATTGGTTCATCAGACCACACCTGGTAGTTCAACCACAGAGTGCCCATGAATGACGAACTCCTGTAATCAATTCACTGCAATGATTTAAGACATGTTAAACCTAAGGCTTCATCCTCTTTGACCTCCAGCCAGGGGGCAGGGGAATGATAAATGTTAACATTTACAATGAAGCAAGCTTAATTACAGAACCGAAGAAATGCATATTTTGTTACTTCGTGGTTATTTATTTTCATAGGACCTGAGAAAAGAAAATCTGCCCAAGATGTGTGATGAAACTATCAGCCAGACTGCCAGCCTCAATCTGAGACTCCTGGGAAGAGTATGCTATGGGACCACCCGCGTTCTCCTTTGGGAACAAGTTTAGTGTATCTTCAGCTGTCAGGTACTCAAGGTCCCGTCTCTGCCTACCATTAACTGATTTTTGTATGACCACCAAAAAATTGCCCACTCAAAAAGAAATCAGATTTATACTTAATACATGCTTTTGCAAATCTATCAAGAGGCACAAGTAAGTAGAAGACAAATCCTGGAAAGGATTCTGGCTCGCTCCTTATTTCTTGCCCAAGATAACAGAGTGAACTCCAGCACCTTAGCCACAGCACTGCGAGTTTTAAGCGTTTGTCTCTATTATGATTTCCTGAACTCCACCAGCAACTGCAAATCTACCAAACATCCTACCACCTGTGAGGGGTGAGATCTTCAGGGAGGAGCTGCAAAACGCACCTGGGTATCTGCACATGGTGTGTATTTTCACCACCCCAGAAAAGCAGCCTGGTCTATTGGCTGGCACGAGCTGCCACTTTTCCAACAGCTGTGGACGAGACACTGATATATTGACACAGAAAGGCAGAAAGGGGGAGAGAGCACAAGTTAAAAGCAATGTGAATGAGTGAGAGTGGGAGTGGGATTGAGGAACACAAGCTAAATTCTCTCTGCTGGAGCATCCAGATAGGTCTTCAAAATTGTGCATACGGGGGAAATGTTCATACATACAATATACCTCCTGATACTAAGTTCAGGCAAGTTGAATAGACAGAAATAAAAACAGAAGGAAATCACTGGCCATCTGATGTTGAAAAACCCAGTCCAGGGCTTACCTCCAGAAACAGAAAGACTTAGCGCGATTGCCTCACACAGATTTTTCCTTTTCCAAGCATCCCTTCTCTTTAACCTTTGATCTTAATATTTGTAGATGCAGGGGAGGACAGAAACCTGTTTCAGAGCAAACCTACTTTTAACTCCACTGTTTTGAGAATGCTTCTTTTTTTCACACTTCAGAGAAAAGGTGCAGATTAGTGTGTAGGAGGGTTGAAGGAGTGGTAACAGCAAGGAAATGGGTGTGAGGCTACACCAAGAAATGAGGCAAGAGAAGGTCTTATGCTAGACTCAGTTCTGACAAAGTCTCAAGAATATTAGTGCTTAATGGGAACTTTAAACATCATCTTACCAGTACAGTCCTTTTTGAGAGAAAGATTAATTGTAAGAGACAGAGGCAGATTTAACGGCGGGCGCACCGGGCACGCACCCTGGGCCCCGACTTCTGAAGGGCCCCGCAAAACCCCAACTTTACACTTTTTTCTAATGACACCAAGTTTGGTTTCATAGGTGCAATACATATATTATATTCAAATTTTATTGGAAATAAAACATTAATAGTACATATTTTTTATTTATTTAAAAATATGGTTAATGTGTATTTTTATTTTCCCTGTCTCTCTCTCTTTTTTTTAAGGGGCCCAATATTTTCTTCTGCCCCCAGGGCCTCAACCAACCTTAATCCACCTCTGGTAATAGAGCTAATGTCTTGCCCAGGTTCATCTAAGTGTTGATTACAGAGCCCTTGCCACAAGATACCTGAATCCAGAAACAGAAGACAGAAATATTAAAGGGTTAGTATGGCCCTGTAATATTATCTGATTGTGATTCCTCCAACTTTGTTCTTCTTTCTCAAGGTTGCTGTGGTTATTAGGGGTCTTTTGTGGTTCCATATAAGTTTTTGGATTATTTGTTCTAGTTCTCTGAGATACGCCATTGGTATCTTGATAAGAATTGCATTGAATTTATAGATTGCTTTGGGTAGTATGGACATTTTAATGATGTTAATTCTTCCAGTCCATAAGCACATGATATGCTTCCACTTATTTGTATCTTCTGCAATTTCTTTCTCTGGTGTCTTATAATTTTCCAAATACAGGTCTTTTACATCCTAATTAAACTTATTCCAAGGTATTCTATTTCATTTTTTGCTGTAATTATAAATAGGATTGTTTTGTTAGTTTCCCTTTCTGATAGCTCATTATTGGTATACAACAATGCAACTGATTTCTGGATATTTATTTTGTATCCTGCCACTTTACTGAATTCATCTATCAGTTCTAGTCATTGTCAGGGTGGAATCTTTAGGGTCATCTATATAAAGCTGTGGTACATTTACACAATGGAATACTATTTTATTATTTGGCTGTAAAAAAAAAGGAGGAGGAGGAGAGGAAGAGAATGAAGAAGCAGAAGAAGATGAAGAAGAAGAGGAACAACAGAAAGAAGAAGATCTTACCATGTTCAATAGCATGAATGGACCTGGAGACTATTATGCTAAGTGAAATAAGCCAGTCAGAGAAAGACAAATACCATATGATTTCACTTATATGTGGAATCTAATGAACAAAATAAACTAACAAATAAAATAGAAACAGACTCATAGAGAACATCCTGACAGCTGTCAGAGGGGAGGAAGGTTGGGGGCTAGGTGAAAAAGGTGAAGGGATTAAGCAAAAGAGAAAAAGCTTAAAAACACAGACAACAACATGGTGATTATCAGAAAGAAAGGGGGGTGAGGGGAGGTAGAAGTGGGTCAAGGGGGACATTTTTAAATGGTGTTAGAAGGAGACTTGACTTGGGGTGGTGAACACAATACAATATACAGATGATGTATTATAGAGCTGTACACCTGAACCTATATAATTTTATTAACCAATGTCACCCCAATAATCAGTAAAACATGTTTTAAAAAAGAAACATTACAGGGGACTCAAACTAGCAAGGAGGCAAGAACAGTAGGGAGGGCTCAAGAGAGCACCTGGAGCCGCAGGGAGCGTTAGGTGTGCGCTCTGGGTACCTTGATGTAGGCTCGCTGCAGGTAGTTGTAGGGCACTCGGCGCTGGAAGTCGCTGCGCACATCCTCGCTGACGCGATGGCGGGACGCGGGGCCCCCGAGGCGCTGGGTCTGGCAGCTGCGGTAGCAGCGCGCCCGCTCCAGCAAGGCGCGGAAGAAGGGCAGCTCGGCCCCGGGCCCAGTGCCGGGGGGCGCGAGCGGGCTGCGGGCGGTGCAGTGCCGGGCGCAACGTGCGCGGATCTCCCGCAGGCGATGGTGGCTGCGCAGCGCAGCTTCCAAGTCGCGCACCGCAAGCTCGTAGTCCCCGCTATAGTAGGCGGCCACGCCGCTGGCGTAGAGCTGGTCAAAGGGCTGCAGAGGCCCCGGCTCCGACTCCAGCTCCGGGCGCTGGCTGTCCGGGGGGCCGCCCCACAGTGGCGGCGGTAGCAGCAGCACCAGCAGCAGCGGCGCCCAGATGCGCTCCCGCATTCTCCGCCGCGGAGAGACGCAGGACGGCCACGCTCCCCAGACCGGTCCCGGCGCCTGGAGTCCCGGCCTCTTCTCCCACCTCCGCGGGCAAGAGCGCTGGCCCTGCCGCGATCTGGCGGTCCTGCGAGCCCCAGGTGTCCGCCGGCGCTCGGAGGACTGGGAGGCGGAGGCCAGTCGGCCGGCAGCTCTTAAAGGGACGCCCACAGCTCACACGCTCCTCCTGCTGCCGGAGCCTTCGAGCTTTTCAGCGGCGCTCAGCGCGCGCCCTGCCGGCTCCGGGCCGCAGCCACGGAGTGCCAAATGCTGCACACCCAAGTGCCACCCAGAAAACAAGCACCGCTTGAGGGCAACCCGGACGAAGCTCTACCGTGGTGTCCCTTCTAGATTGCAAAATGGATATGATTACTCCCTTTTTGGAGAGGAAGGAAGTCCGGACCAGTAAGGTTACGGTTCTAATCATTTTCTGGAGTTGGTACCTTGACCTCGCAGTTTGCGGGAACCTTCTCTTTCAGAGCACGCACTGAAGCTCCATCTCACGCTGTGAGAAAAGCACTAGAGGGCCAGTTCGCCCAGTTGCGGAGGCTTGAGAAGAGTGACCACTACCAGTTTCTAGACCCCAACCCTGGGCCTTGGGAATCAAAGGTTACCGCTTCTACCTTTAGGAAGGGGCCCTCCCCCTACTCACCCCACTTTGTGTGGGTGTGTGTCTGTGCAGTGGAGAGGGGGTTGGGGACTACAGAGGAATTATAAATAGTCCGCCTTTCTGTGCAGACAGTGGTATTACAGGACCCAGAGAACTGTTGGAAGAAGGAGCAGCCGTACTTAAATTGTGCCTCTGTTTGCCCATCCTGTGACCTTGTGCAACTGAGCCTCAGTTCTGGTATCTCCTACAGCAGACAAATGTCCTAACACGTCAAATAGTTTTCAGATATAAATTCTTCTAAGAGTCGAACAAAGAGGAAATTAATAAATCTAGTACCCCCAGGACTTAAGCAATGAGTATCAATCTTGGAATGGGAAAGCTGACAGAAATGGCTGCCAGACTCCAAAGGACTAGCTGAAGGCTTTCCTGTTCCTCTGCTTCTCCTCTCTCATAAATACCTTCTGAGCCAAGATGTTCCCCTCTTTCCTATTCTTTGACTCCACAGTCTCACAAGGATTCCTGGGAGCTTAAGCAAAGGACCCTTGACTCCAGCCTGCCTCCTGAAGGCGTTCCTGTGGTCTCCTAGTGCCTGTAGCAATTTCACTAGTCCTCCTGGCTACTGGGATAGTGAGCGAGAGGGAAGGGCAATGGGAAAGAACCGTATGTATCACGTAGTTGATAACGCGTTTCCAAAAGAAGGCTTTCGTGTGGAATCATCACTATGCCTGGGGGGTTGCCAGAGTTTCATGCTCATTCCTTCATTCATTTTGTTGAATTCAAGCACTCTGACCATGAACAGCCTTGACTCTGTAACTCCAAGAAACACCAACAATCGTGTCTTTATTATTTTCCCCCATTAAACCTCATGTGGCTTATCCCACTGATGGAAAAGCTCCAGTTTGGAACTGAGTGTGTACCCAATGCTTTGGATATTCAATTTTCCAGAATTTGCACTTGAGCCATCTGCACAGACATTTTCTCTAGGGAATGTCTCTCTTTTCAGATAAAGATTTTGGAGTCCAGAGTGATCAATTTACCCATGGGAGGTTTTAAAGCATACTTGGCTAGGAAGTCCTACTGTGTGGGGATGCTTTGCTATAGATTACCTTTATATTCTGTGACATTTACATATTATTTAATATTTGTCAATTAATTTGATATCTTTGGATGCCTACTATCAAAGTAGGTGTTCTGGGGAAGAGAAGAGGCATATGAGCCAGGGTACTTACTCCTGGGAGCTCACAATGGTGTAAAGGAGACAGACATGGTGTGCAGGACTCTCATACAAGGTAGAATGTGGTACATGAGAGACAGGATAGTAAGAAACTAGGAAAATTCCTTGGCATATGGAATATGGAAAATGAGACAGATAGCTGAACCCAATGGCCAAGTGATTTATAGCCAGATACAGACTGTTATTAGGGCGGAAGACCCCAGTGCCTGGCAGAGGGGAAAAGTGGAGAAAACTGGGAAAACAAGAATGTCACCCCCAGGGTAACCTTTCCTCCCCTGGCCTTTCCACTTCTGGAGACAACATCTAGGCCTCAGTTGTGTTTCAACTCCAGGCCCAGAAAAGCAGCAAAACCAGGTGGGCAACACCAGAACCAGCTGCAATGACTAAAGACCCCCTGCCCTGTCACTGACCAGTCAGTGGAGACCATGACCCTAAAAGGGCACACCTGGAGAACTGATGAATATGCCACTGAAACCCCTCCCCCACCCCCAGACCTCCCCTAAGATTACCACAGGCAAGAAAGAGATAAAAACCTCAAGACAAAGGACCCAGCTCTTGCACTCCCAGATCTTAGCTCTCACACTGTCCCTCTGGAGAGCAGCCAGAAGGCCATTCCCTTCTCTTTCTTCTCCCCCCACCCCTTATTTCTTCACAGGCACGTGTCTCCTAAACGTAAGGCAATGGAATGGCAGCTGGCGGCTTGTCCCAGGCTGATCCCCTGTGCCTGTCTCCAGAGCCCCCTTTTCTCTGACTTCCCGGTGAGCTAAGGCAGCCTAACCCAGACTCTCCTGTAGCTTCTTCTATGCTAAGCCCTTCCTTGTTTCACTGCCCTCAGCTTTAATAAATGGATCCTCATAGTCACCTGGACTCATGTTGTGAAATCTTTCCTACAGGGAGTTAAGAACCCTCACTGTACAGTTGGCCCTAGACAGACCCACTGAAGGCCAGGCCCCTGTCTGGCAACACATGTCATATTAAATTGAAAGTGCTATGGAAATTCAGGGCCCACAATGACTCCTGGTGGAAGGATCTAGGGAAACTTAGGGGAAGAATTGACAATGCCACAGAGTCAAAAGCTTACAGGCTGTAGCTGGACCATGCTTGCTGCTGATCTGCAAACTGGCCATGTGCTTTCAAACCATCTACATGTCTTACTACTTTATTTCCATCTGTATAATTCGACCTGACTTTATAGAAAGTGTTCAATCAACATCTTAAATTTTCTTGAACATTGGAATGACCTGAGAAGGTAAAAATACTGATATGTGGCTCTCACTCTGAGATATTGTGATTTAATTTGTCTGGGGTATGGCCTTGAGCATTGAGGATTTTTTGTTTGCTTGTTTGTTTGTTTGTTTGTTTGTTTAAATAGTTTCCTAGGTGACTCTGACATGAAGCCAAGTCTGAGAATTGCTGGTCTAGAGTTAACGTCATAGCTCATAGAGTAAGTCTGTAAGTCAGAGCTTCAGGTTCTATGGAGAATTCATGAATCTCAGGTGTGCCCCCCGCTCAGATCTCCCTTTCCCAGGAAGGACAATCTGATCCACCTTTTAAGCCTGAATTAGGACCAAAGTTCATGGCAATATGGTGATAAGAGTCATGTAGGGCTGAATAGTGAATTTCAAGCAATGCTCTGGCCCATAATATCACCTCTGTTATGAGAAATACAGCCCTCTGTGGCTCTCTCGCACTCCTCAATGTCTTGCTGGGTGTACCAAGGTTGCACTTTTTCTTTACCTGGCTCATTTCCTAGACAACTGGGTCCCATCTCAGAGCTTCTGATTCACTGAGTCTTGGGTGCATCCCCAAAATGTACATTTCTAACAAGTTCCTTGGTAATGCTGAGGTTCTTGGTGCAAGAATCATACATTGGGAACCATTTTGTTGATACTATTCCTTATGAACAGTGGTTGTCAGGCTTTGTTGCGTATGAAAAAAACTAAGAACACAGAGGCCCCGGCTTTTGGAGTAGAATCAAATCTGGACCTTTATGCTTTCACCAAGTTCCTCAGGGATTCTGATACCCACCAGTGTTTGAGAGCCAGTGCTTTAGTTAAAAGTGATTTTCCCACCTGGAGGCATTGTCGGTTGTCACAACTAGGGTAGGGTAGTGCAGTTGTACTACGGGCATCTAATAGCGTTAACCATCCCTGGATGAACAAGACAGCATCCCACACAAAGAATTACCCAGCCTAAAGTATCAACAATGCACAAGTTGAAGAACCCTGGAATAGGATATAGTTTTAGAGCTGCAGGTCTTATTCAATTTCCTTATTTTACAAATGAGGAAATTTAAGCCCACAGGTCACATAACTAGGCAGTAATAGGAGTAGTATATTTTATATATCAAATTAATTTTATATATCAAAATATAAAACATATATGTTGAATGTCATGTAGCACTGAGTGATATAGCCTTGTGAATTTTTTTAAAAGGGAAAGAAACAAATATCCATGAATGTAAAAAAAGAAAGAAATGATGATTTGAGAAAAGGAACCATTAGAAACATATGATGTTGAATTTCTGCTAAGATAGGCATGAGCTAGGAGCCTATAATTTCTCTATTGTTCCTCATTTCTTATAAATTCAGAAAACAGACAAAGCACAAGAAAACCCATCCAAAAACTTTAAAAGGATTCAATCACTTCCCTTTTTATTACATTTGGAATGAATCTTGACAGAAACTTGAATTCCCTTTTGATTTCTGTTTACAAGTCAACAGCATCATGGCTCCAGCTTGCTTTAGGGAACTTCCAGCAGGAAGGGATTCAGAAAAGAGATCTTCAAATGTTTCTTATTTACCCCAAATTAGCCTAGCTTTTCAAAACTAACTCCTCTCTTTGCTCCGAAATCCTTGTGGAACAATAAAAAGTGTACTCAAACTTCAGCAGTAGACTTCATTGATAGTAGACCCTTTCAATACACAAATCTAATATTAGTTTATTTTGATCATGTATAACCAGGGCTCTTGCTTGCCCCAAACATCTTTGATTCCTTTGAAATGAAAGGAATAATTCTCAATATCCAACAACCCAACCCTGTTTAGCGGCTGTTGATGCTGGCGACAAGAGAGCTGTTTTGAAGACTTTTTTTTCTTATACAAATAGGATCATCTGAAGACTTTTTTTTTTTTTCCAAATAAGTTAGTGTGAAAGGCAAGCCACAGTCTGTCAACATAAGAGAGGGAGAGAGAGAGAGAGAGAGAAAAAAAAGGCCTCCCTGGAAGAAGAGTGTTTTTTTAGAAAAATTAATATTTAACTTACATTTAAAATAAAACAGGAGCTGCCACATTCCAGGACTGTCTGTTCCTTTCCAATTTCCTTAATAGCTCTGTCTCTGTACTTACCTTAATTCCTAATTAGGCTTTAAAATTCCAAATCAAACAAAACTCCACAAACACTCTGTCCATACACTGTCATGGAGGCATTCTATCTTTATTCCTTGGGAGACTCACATTTTAGTCAAACAAGAAGAAAGTGAAATAAAGAATACTAATTATTCCCAAAATAATTTAAGTTAAAAAGACAATTCAGATTGAAATCCAGAGAATTACACAGATCCTATATGCTGGATATCAA